>CALSBV010012168.1:1463585-1480934 GCA_943590825.1 Bovichtus diacanthus
CACACACACACACACACACACACACACACACACACACACACACACACTATATTAGAGGTCACATGCCATTATAGCATTTCCCTCACTTTGTAGCATATTCATCACTTACCTACTCCATATACTACAGGACTATGATTTCCATCAACAACAATGTCATTCATTTCTACAAAAACAGAGAACAGAAGGGTTAACTGCATGGAGGCGTGGCTGGTACAATATTTCTAAACAATAGTAAACACATAACAAAGTTACCTGTGATGCAACATGTTTCCAGATGAATATCTTCTTTCTGTTTCTGGAACGCTGCTGTAAAGTAGAAATAAGTCTTTAGAAGTGTTACAAAGCTCAAACGCTGCCAGCATAATATTACAATGACACACAAGGTCATTTAAAAGACTATACCCAGTATGTTAAGGCTGAGTTTATGGGATGTTTTTGACTCGTCGTTAAATCCCCCGACAAGATGCAGCTCGAGTCTGCATAACACAAAAGCAAAGTAAAAGTAAATAAAGAACAACTGAATAGGATGTGCGTGTGCGTGTGTGTGTGTGTGTGTGTGTGTGTCGTACCTGCCCTCCTTACTGACGTCACTCAGTGATGTCACAGCTTTCACAATAAGCGGGACTTCAGACCAGGTGCAGGAACCATCGCAGTGAGCAAGGCAAACAGCTCCACTTCCTAAGAAATAATAGGTCATGGCCGACATTAAAAATGTAATTTGCAACTATATAAACAGGCAGAATGAGACACAGTGTAAATCTGATGAAAGGAACGTTACCGGTGTGCCGCAGCACAACCAAATGGCAGGTGGTGGCATCACCAGATCCAATTACTGAAACAGAGTCTGTGAAAGGGAAGACAAAACAAATGTATTATCACTATGATCCAGAATGGTTAACCTAGAGTACTATCTGGGAGTTAGTTAGAGGCTAACAAATGTAGTGATTCAATGATGTCATACCAAACAGTCCATTCAAGAAAAAGCCCCAAGTGCTCCTTATTTAAAAACCATAACCTTTGGCTGAGCTGAGAAAAGAGAGGGTTGATATTTAGGTGATCTGCTCCAATCACCAGGCTTTACTTACTGTCTGCTGGTGTTGTTGCAGCAAACTCTCTTTGTTGGACATACAAGAGGCACTTTGGGTCGACATCAACAAGTGGCATGGAGCGAAATGTTCTTGCATTTTCCTGTGAGATAAAAGTAAAAATAAAATGTATTACATAAAAACGTATTTGTCATATTGAAACCAAAACCGAAAGTGTTACTTCACATATTTTGAACCTTTATCTTTGGGATCTTATTGGTCTTATTATTATTATTATTATTAGACAACACAATTCAGTTTGATAGTTGTGATAGAGAAGAAAAATGTAGCCTACCCCTTATCTTTCAAGTGATACAGGTTACTAACTGGATTAAACACCTCTTATATGTCAAAATAACTTTCCACAAAGACCAGACAGAAGTTTCAAACATTTGTCAATTAAGTATCGGATGTCTTTTATTTCAAACTGTTGTTTTTGTCGCACAATTAGTTACACGTCTTTAGATGCAACACCAACAGTCATAACATGACAGTTTGATTGTTTATCCCTGAGCGCATCTGCCACCATATGTCACGCCCAAATCCTGTTCATGTACATTACCGTGTCGCTTTAACCAGTCTCTCATAAAGTGCTTACTTACCGAAAAGTACTGTTAACTGCTGACAGTTTCTCAGCAAGCTACATTCAGCCACACTTTCTAGAAACAAACCTGTAAATGTGGATGTTTGTCGAACAGTTGCCCTGTCGAGGTAATGCGGCCAAGTCCTCTATTTTGAATTAACAACGGCATTTCCTTAAGCGAGGGTCTACTTAAAAATCATCAAGTTATCATACTATTATAAAGGCCAGTAACCTTGTATTTGTATGGCTCAATATCTCATATTATAACTGCACATAGTGCAGTAACTGCTGCAAATCCAGTCCCTCCCATGGATGTATAAGGAAACGGTCCATCCGTTTGAACTTCCTGTGGCCGTCTTCTTCTCCTGTTTCAGGTGAGGACAGACTCGCTCGCAGTTTCTGACACACCGCCACCAACCGTTGAAAAGCAGGAATGTGTGCAGTCGCACGGTATGCGCGTCATTTCCGGTTTGTGTATGCATGTATTATATTTGATGAAGGTTGTAATGTTTTTATGTTGAAACTCATTTAGAGAAGTCTTAATTCAATGTGATGGTCATTTGGAGGTTGTAGTTTGTAGAGTGTTGTTATATTGTTGTATTATATGTCAGTTATATTATTGTTATTATTATATTGTATTAATATTATATCATATAGTTATATTTTCATGTTTTACTTCAGAAGTGTTTCAATATTTTGGTATGTGATTGAAAATAAAAATGTGTTATATTCAAGTAACTAGTAACTGTCCAATGCTTGGAGTGGAGTAGAAAGTTCAATATTAAGAATTTTCAATGGTTTCCCAGAGCCCAAGGTGACTTCTTCAAATGATTTGTTCTGGTTCACCTTTTCCATAGCCAAATACAATAGAATAACAATTTTAATATCAATACTGTCTCACTTCATGTTCATTTTTATGGTTGGATTTGATTTATTTACACACAGCAAGGTGCAAACCCCGGTAAATTTCAATCCAAATCCATGGTGGTAGTCTAGTGGTCTAGTAGGTCTATCAGGCTTTCAAAATAGAACACCAGGAGGTTGTGAGTTCAATACCAGGCTGCCACCATTGTGCTACTGAGCAAGGTGCTTAAACCTGATTTACCTGTGTAAGAGAGTCTGCTAATTGACCTGTAATAACAATTAAAAACACATTGCACAAGTCTTCTCCATTACATAATGTTTTATTTGCCTGTATCGGGTTGGTGTCTGAGGCCACTTCTGGTTTCCTTATATACAGTCCAAAACATCATCATCGTCCTGTATATTTGGTATCTATGGTGATCTACCAGTCACATGACTGGAAACGGACTGTGCATAAGAAAACCTGAAAAAGCCTCAGACACCAACCTGAGAAAACCACGACAATTATTATTCAAGGGAACGAAGCAAAAACTATCTCCAAAAAAAATATGTAATTAATGAACGTGTAAGATATGTAAAATCTCCATATGGATAGGAAGTATATAATATTGCCTAGCAACGTTGTATTTCATACTCATGTATTGACCGTTAACCGCATTGCACAAGTCTTATAAGTCGATATCTTGAATAAATTCAAGTTTTAACGGCCAACACAAGCACTTTTATTGTGCATAATATAAACCTCATTCCTGTCGAAATCGGGATTCGAGACAACAATCTCGTGGATGTGTTTTCCTCTTCCGCAAATGCACAAAAAATTCTTTTTGTCTTGAAAAAATACTAGAGTATATAAAGACATTAAAAGGTCACAGCAGTACAATGGCCACTACAGAATTGTTTACTTCTCTCTGAGGTGAGGTGGAGGCAGGGTGAGTGGAGAAGTACTGAGGTGCTGAGCAGGCGAGGAGAGAAGCAGGCTGTGACAACAGTCGTTATTATTCTATTTATTATTGGAATTATATGTTTTTCTTTATTCTTACATTAATTTCTTCCTTCCCCACTTGCTGGATTTAGTTGTTTTTTTCGTTTTTTGGGCAGTATCGTTTGACATCTCTATGATTGAAGCAAAACATTCAGTCCGTGTTTTTGTTATAACAGTTATATTGTGCATACTACACTTGTATTGTACAAAGTTGTTATAGTAATTGTATAGTATTTTCTTTATTATTGTAATTTTACAATTCTATATTTATGTTCTGGATTTTTACAAAACTTTGCTTGTATTTTTATGTCTTCATACGTATGTTGATCGTTTGCACCAAACACCGAGGATAATGTCTTGAAAGTGAATAACCTACTTGGGAATAAACCCCAAATTTACCCAGTATTTACAAAACATCCTCCAAAAATGTCCAAGTGTTCCCATAGACTGGCTGTGCCGCGGAGTCTTGTGTTCTTCTAAATTTAAGAAGCTTATTGGCTGGAAATAAACCTTTCACATACTTCTTGGTTACTTCATGCCATACAAAACAGCAATAAATACCTCGTAATTATTTGAGAGACTAATAATTGAACATAGGCGTACTTGTATCACGATGCATAAAATCAGTGACAGTTTACAACGTGTTATTCATTACTCTATGTATCTATTGAGGCTAAATTGTTTCCCTACATGAGGCGTGGACAAAGGACTAACTTTTTTTTTTTTTGTGAAAACTGCAGCTGACTTGGCTCCTTCACGAATTCCAAGATTCATTGCGCGCTCAGATCATTTATTCTCTGATGAAAAATGGCGTCCCACGACTCAGCAGCAGCAGGAGAGGATTATACTTTTAAATGTAAGTATTGAGTTTCAACTCACTCGAATAGCTAACGATCCATCCATCCATCCATCTTCAACCGCTTATCCGGGGTCGGGTCGCGGGGGCAACAGCTCCAGCAGGGGGCCCCAAACTTCCTTTTCCCGGGCCACGTTGACCAACTCTGACTGGGGGACCCCGAGGCGTTCCCAGGCCAGTGTGGAGATATAATCTCTCCACCTCGTCCTGGGTCTTCCCCGTGGTCTCCTCCCAGCTGGCTGTGCCTGGAACACCTCCCTAGGGGAGGCGCCCAGGGGGCATCCTTACCAGATGCCCGAACCACCTCAACTGGCTCCTTTCTACGCAAAGGAGCAGCGGTTCTACTCCGAGCTTCTCTCGGATGACTGAACTCCTCACCCTATCTCTAAGGGAGAAGCCAGCCACCCTTCTGAGAAAACCCATTTCGGCCGCTTGTACCCGCGATCTCGTCCTTTCGGTCATGACCCAACCTTCATGACCATAGGTGAGAGTAGGAACGAAGATAGACCGGTAGATCGAGAGCTTTGCCTTCTGGCTCAGCTCTCTTTTCGTCACAACGTTGCGTTAAAGCGAGTGCAATACCGCGCCCGCTGCTCCGATTCTCCGGCCCATCTCCCGCTCCATTTTCCCCTCACTCGTGAACAAGACCCCTAGGTACTTGAACTCCTTCACTTGGGGTAAGGACTCATTCCCTACCCGGAGTAGACAATCCACCGGTTTCCTGCTGAGAACCATGGCCTCAGATTTTGAGGTGCTGATCCTCATTCCAACCGCTTCACACTCGGCTGCGAACCGATCCAGTGAGTGCTGAAGGTCACAGGCTGATGATGCCATCAGGACCACATCGTCTGCAAAGAGCAGCAATGAGATCCCAAGCCCACCAAACTGCAACCCCTCCTCCCCCCGACTACGCCTCGATATCCTGTCCATGAATACCACAAACAGGATTGGTGACAAAGCGCAGCCCTGGCGGAGGCCAACACCCACCGGGAACGAGTCCGACTTACTGCCGAGAACCCGGACACAACTCTTGCTTTGGGCGTACAGGGATTGGATGGCCCTCAAAAGCGCCCCCCTCACCCCATACTCCCGCAGCACCTCCCACAGTATCTCCCGGGGGACCCGGTCATACGCTTTCTCCAGGTCCACAAAACACATGTAAACCGGATGGGCATACTCCCAGGCCCCCTCCAGGATCCTTGTGAGAGTGAAGAGCTGGTCCGTTGTTCCACGGCCAGAACGGAATCCGCATTGTTCCTCTTCAATCTGAGGTTCGACTGTCGGCCGAACCCTCCTTTCCAGCACCTTGGAGTAGACTTTACCCGGGAGGCTGAGCAGTGTGATACCCCTGTAATTGGCACACACTCTCTGGTCCCCCTTTTTAAACAGGGGAACCACCACCCCGGTCTGCCACTCCTTAGGCACTGTTCCCGACTTCCACGCAATGTTGAAGAGACGTGTCAGCTAACGATACAAATGTTAAAAAAACAAAAGGACCTTAAAACATCGAATTTTCGCTAAATTGAGGTTAAGTTCCGGGACGTTAGTGGCGATGCTAGCTTAGCTAAGCTGTAGCGGCTGTAGACCTTCACTTTCAAACCTAAGAGTTTCAAATGTCCATTTATATTTAACATGGATGGTGGCAATTGTATAGACAACTTATACTTCATATTACGTATTAACGTTTTCAGACTATCACTTATAAAGTCCAGTGCAATCATTGGGATTGATTATATGTATTACATATCAGGTCCGGCCCCGTTCGCCAGATGTTTTATGTTATGTCTGTGTTTCGTGTTTTATTGTGTTAACTGCATGTTCCCTCTGTCTGTTGTTCCTACTTCCGGTCCCCAGCTGTCTCCACTCTGTTCCTTAGTGTCTCCACCTGTGTCTCGTTGTCCCCGCCCACTTCCTGGTGTATATAGTCTGTGTGTTGTTTGTCCCTTGTTGCCAGTTCGTCTTCGTTCATTCATGTCGAGAGTTCCAGCATTGTTCCTGTTTCCAGAGTTCCCGATTCCCCGGTTTCGCCTGATCCCTGCCCGTTGTTCCGCTACGCTGAGGACCTACCCGTGGATTGACCCCGTTTCTGTGACCCGACTCTGCCTTTGGACTCTCCCTACATGTTCTGTATGTCTTGCTGTTTACCCGTGTATCGACTTTGCCACCAAGATTCAGTAAAGTCTTTCTTCCTCATCATCGTGCTGTCTGAGTCGTGCTATTGAGTCTCCCTGTGTGTACTGGTCGTACCGTTACAGTACGACCTGGCCATTAACATGGACTCAGCCGACTCGGAGACTGTTCGATCGGCGCACAGGGCGCTCTCCTCCACGCTCTGGAGGAGCAGCTGTCAGCTATGTGCATAGGAGTTCGATCCCTGACAGACGGTGTTCCAGAATACCACCAGTCGTCAAGTGGATCAGCTGACTAGACCCCTCCAACAGCTGGGTACACACCTCCAAACAGCACTTCCTTCGATTTCTACACCACGGGAGCCTAGCACTACGGGGCTATTAGCAGCAGCCTCCCCAGTAGTCATCCCGAGTTCTACGCACCCTATGATTCGCCTCTCCTGTCCTGAATGTTTTTCTGGGGATTTGGAGAATTGCAGAGCGTTCTTAACGCAGTGTAACCTACATTTTGAGCTTCAGGCCACCTGTTTCCCGACAGAGCGGTCCAAGGTAGCGTACGTAATCTCGTACTTGTCCGTACGGGTTGAAGCATGGGCAACGGCGGAATGGGCCAGAGAGTCACCCATTTGCCAATCGTTGAGGACCTTCACTGAGGCATTAAGGAGGATTTTTGATCAAACTGCTCCGGGTTGAGAGGCGGCCCGCGCTCTCACTAGTCTGCAACAGAGTAACCGGCAGACCTCTGATTACGCTGTGGAGTTTTGGACATTGGCAGCCGACAGCGGTTGGAATGAGCAGGCGTTATTCGATGCTTTCAGAGGTGGATTATCGGATTTCAATGGACTTCAATGGACTTCATCACTGGTCTGCCCTTGTTGGAGGGCCAATCCACCATCCTGACGGTGGTTGACAGACTTGGTAAGATGGCACATTTTATCTCCCTGCCCAAACTTCCCTCGGCTAAGGAGACAGCAGAGGTACTCCTCACACAGGTTTTTAGAATACATGGTTTTCCTATCAGGTCCCACCCCGTTCGCTAGATGTTTTATGTTATGTCTGTTTCCTGTTTTGTTTTAACTGCATGTTCCCTCTGTCTGTTGTTCCTACTTCCGGTCCCCAGCTGTCTCCACTCTGTTTGTTTGTCTCCACCTGTGTCTCGTTATCCCCTCCCACTTCCTGGTGTATATAGTCTGTGTTTGTCCCTTGTTGCCAGTTCGTCTTCGGTCATTCATGTCGAGAGTTCCAGCGTTGTTCCTGAGTCCCCATTTTTCTCGATCCTGACTCTGTCTTCGCCGGATCCCTGCCTGTTGTTCCGCTACGCTGAGGACCTACCCGTGGATCGACCCCGTTTCTGTGACCCGACTCTCCCTACATGTTCTGTATGTCTTGCTGTTTACCTGTTTATCGCCTTTGCCACCAAGATTCAGTAGTCTTTCTTCCTCATAATCGTGCTGTCTATGAGTCGTGCTATTGAGTCTCTCTCCCTGTGTCTACTGGTCGTACCGTTACATTATAATAATTTTAATGTTTACTTATTTTGCTACTAAATCTGCTTTTTGTTTAGTGGTGTATAGCTAAACGTGCTCTAACGTTTTGTTTCAGGGAGCAAAGAACGTACAGCTCTGTTCATTAACCTGAGGGGTCAGAATGAAAGACTCTTCAATGGGGCAACATTTTCTGCCAATACAGCTGCAAGTCAGGCAACAACATCCCATTTGTTATATCTCCATATGACCATTTCGTACTTAAGGGGCTGTCTGTCCTGCTGCCACCTTCCTGCTGCCACCTTTCCCAATCTTCCCAAGTATACTGTGTTAACATCAAAATTGTTTTTCTTTTCTCTAATTAGGACAATTTTGGAGAAAATGCGTCTGTAGGGGAGTGACCTTCTCCTGCAAGCAAAAAGACAATTTAAAAAAAAAAAAAAAAAAAAAAGTGTGCAGAAAGAAAGAGGAATGATAAGCTCCTGGAGATCATGAAGTTGCAAGGAGAGGATGGACAGGCTCTTCGCTCTGCTGGAGAAACTTGAAGATAAAATATAACTTTAACCGTTAACTGTTTAAAAATGACTAGTATAGAGCGTAGCGTAGACGTAGCGTGTACGTGGCGTAGCTAGCTCTGCGTCTACGCTACGCTCTATACTAGCTCTACACGGAGCTAAGCGTTATTTGTTTAACTCCCGGCTCAATCTCAGACATCATCGCCCACCTACATCAACAACTAATTATAGAGACATGAGACGTAATATAAAAGTCAAGATGTTTATTGTTGACATTTAAAATTGAAAAACCAATTAGCTTTTGTGAAAATGTATTTAGATTTCCCAATTGCTGCATGGTTTTAAAGGAAGTGGGAGGAAACCGGAGTACCCGGAGTAAACCCACGAAACGAAAATAAGGCCCCCAAGAAACACACTAACCCCACCCAAGCAGCATTGGGAGTAAACCGCATCACCCGGATTACTCCCTTTTATGTAAAGATGATCAGTCATACCATTTCATTTCATTAACAAAGAAACACAGATTTGCTTCATCAGGAGATAAGGAGAGAGATTTTTTAAATCAGATTTATTTGCACAATGTACAAAAAAAGCCACAATAAATCATTAAAACCCACTTTTCATGAATAAATACAATTAATGAATTAATTACATGAGCACATCTCCAAATAGGTCGGACTACGTCACTGCGCACGGATCAAATTCACCATTACTACTTAGCGAGCATTTGTACGTAGTGTCCGTTCTGTCGAAATAGAGCTACGTAGAATTACTAGTGGGAATTACGTCGCTAAAGAGGGCCGGGAGGTTTGCGATGTGACGCATACAACAATTGTTTACCAAACTCCGTATGTAACGTTAAGCGTACGTATCGTCGTAACATCGTCACATACAGTTTTGCAAGTTTAAATTGCGCATATTTTGCCGTTTCTTACAGCGCACAGCGAAAACAAAACGGTGTCACGCGTTCGAGCTTACGTTACTTACACATATTGCGGAGAGGATAGTTTACTTTTTTCGCAAACATGAGAGGCGGTTCCTCCTATGGAGACAGGGACCGTGGACGAGACAGGTACGTTTGTAGTTAATATGTGGAAACAAGCAATAGCTTTAGTTAAATTGCGTCTAGACTTCACATGAAGTGTGGCCCAAAGCCATGGCTGCTGTTGGGAGTTGTTTCTCGGTAAATGCTCCTCAGTAAAGTTGAAATCTGCCCAAGGCCCCTCTCCAGTTCGTAGTTACTTTCACTAAACATTTCACTGGGTAAAGTTCGTGTTGTCACCAAAGTCGGAGCTCAAACGTTTACTGGTCACCGACATTACCGACCTTCTCCAAGAGTGTGAACATTAAACAGTAAATGTTATAGCCAAAGTCATCATAGCTATTTCTATCATGTAGTTATCTATATCGTTAAACCCTCCAGACCTGCAGACTGAGCTGAGCATAAACTCTGGCATTGTTACACTCAGCTGAAAATCATCACACTAATTGTTTTATTTTTATTTTGGGACGTCTGTGCATCTGACTGCACATTAGAACACATGAACTGGACATTATAGCGTTTAATGCAAATTAGTAGTTCTAGGCGTTCATGCAGTACCTAACTCCACCACATAATTATACGTACAGATAATTATAATAAAAAAAGAAAAGAGAAACAGATAATTGAAAGTCTTCAAATAAATACAGAACATTTAAGCCATCTACAGTCTGGTAGAGATTTGTAATTTAAGTCAGTCCACTTGCATAAAGTCTTCGTGAGCCCCGTTTCGGACCTTTTTATTTCTACATTTTTTAACACAGGCAAACTAATACACATAACAAACACGATAATATGATGACATGACAAATAAAATAATTTCCCAAAATAATTTTGCTTCCGCAATGTATTTTTTTTAAAGACATTTAGATTCAAACTTAATCCCACTTGTAGACTTGGTGAAATACAGAATTGCCATTCATGAGACTTCATGAGAAAAATAATTCTGAAAGTACAGTGAAGTCTGGGCATATGGATACACCCCTAAATACGTTGGTCAAAGACAACCTAAAATACAGATAGAAATATATCATCACATGCCCTTTTTGGTGAAGGTAGTAACTGCAGAGTTGACACAGCAAATGTTGAAAGTTGACAGTGACCTCTTGACCCCTTTACCTCTCAGGCCACGGTTTGGAGCCATGAGTGGTCGCAGTGGACCCCCACCAATGAAGTTTGGAAATCCAGGTGATCGTCTCCGCAAGAAGAAGTGGAACCTGGATGAGCTGCCAAAATTTGAGAAGAACTTCTACGCTGAACACCCCGAGGTCCAACACATGAGTCAGGTAAATATTTATTTTACACTCTCTCCCTTACACTCGCAAACTATAAGTGAATCATTAAACCTACATGACTTAGAGACAAAGTGTTGTATTTGAGCATATTTCCATCAGTGTACCTAATTTTTAAAGCTATTATGTTGTAAACGATATTGATAAAACAGCAACAAACATTAACACTTTTAAAGGTTCAATGTGTAAGATATGCCAGAATTTAAACTTAAAACAATGAACTAACATTATCAACAGAGTGTGAAGAGGTAACAGTGTTGACTTCATGTCAACGTCTGTGTGTTGTGTTGCAGAGATATCTACTGAAGTTAGCATCTGAGTAGCTGTGCTCCGTCCAGGCTGTAAAACCACTTGTTCCTCTAGAGGTGATAGTGAGTCAGTGTAGCTCCAGTCTGCCTCAGTACAGAGGGAGAAGAAGAACAGCTGCCTGACTGTAGATATTACAGCCATGTTCTGTGTCTGTGTTATAGTTTGTTTATTGGATTACATTCAAAGTGGCAGAAACGAGAACCACCCGCACCACCTCGCTCCGTCCTCACAGCTGCCAGGAGGATGTTTCTCTGAGTGTATATCTGTCTGCAGCCCCGAGAGACGCTGTAGCTTCAGTTAACAGTTAGCTGAGGTTCAGCCTCAGCACGGGGAGCTGCAGACTCCCTGTTGCTGCTGTCACACAGTTCCAGCAGCCGGCTGTGACTGCCGGGCTGGAGCTTGTTCCGGCTGAGCTCAAGTCTCTTCGGCTGCTGACTGTGGCTGCGTGTGACGGAGGCGGCTGCCGCGTGTGATGGCGGCGGCTGCAGAGTGCCGGCTCTGCGACCTCTCTCCTCCCCGGCAGGCTGCTCTCCTGGCTGCACCACCTCCGGGAAGATGAGACGAATATGCCGTTGTTTTTCTAATTTCTGCCACTTTGGATTTAGTTTAATAAACAAAGTAACGTAACGTTACACAGACTACAGCCCCGGTTAACATCAGTGCTCAGTAAACTCAGATGATCACGTGAAGATTATAAGACAGAGTTTTTAGCTTTCAGAGTTTCAGCAGTTTGGTTGGATTCTGGTATTCTTGCCCACTGACTGACTGACTGACAGGCGTTACACAGGAGTAAATGCAATACACAATATAAAGAATAATATAATACATATGCCAAACTACTACAACTAAAATATGAACATTAGAGACTGTATTGACACAGTTTAGAGGTGAAGAACTGCCCCCCCCCCCATTTTCTTTGAGAACAGCTGGCTGGCTCAGAATTACACATTGAACCTTTAAACTCCTCATTGATAAAGTACAGTCATGTCTAATGTAATGTAGATATGAATAAAGATATTAATCATTTATACACGATGTCCAAATGTATGTTTTTCTTTTTTTCCCATCTCTTTCTCTGTTATATCCAGTATGAAATGGAAGAGTTTCGCCGGAAGAAGGAGATCACCATCAGAGGCTCTGGCTGTCCAAAGGCGATCCCCGCTTTTCACCAGGCGCACTTTCCTCGTCAGTAAACCATTCATTATACAAACTATAATGTTTAATCTCTGGGAAACATAAGCATATACAATAGATCCGTCACACGCTCCAGCATATAGGGGCTTCAAAATACTTGTTTTTGTTTTGAAGCCACTTACATCAGGTCAGTTTAAACAAATCAACGCAACTGGTCTAAATGACCAGTTAAGGAACAGTGATAGTAAAACGTGTCTTACAAGGACTAGTGAATTGTTTACAAGAACAAAATGTATACTGAGAGTGGTGGGGATTGTCCTTTGGATTTAAAGACTGAAATATAGAAAGTACCAGTCCAGCAGTGTAACTATCTTGTCTATTGTCTCCATCCTTCTTCTGGCAGAGTATGTGATGGATGTGCTGATGCAGCAGAACTTCAAGGAGCCAACAGCGATCCAGTCTCAGGGCTTCCCTGTGGCCCTGAGTGGCAGAGACATGGTGGGGATCGCACAGACCGGCTCCGGAAAGACTCTGGCTGTAAGGCTGCCCGGCCACCGTCCTGCATGATGTCGACACTTTAATGGACGTTTAGTTATAAACTGAGAGAGTAATGTAAATTTAGAAATAAAATGCATAAACCGTAGAAGAAATGCAACATGAAGTCAAGAACAGCAGCACACCTGAACTGGTTTGACCTTTTGACAAGATAGTAGAATAAGTATTTAGTTGTCTTTCGTATTTTTTTGTTTCCCTGCAGTATCTTCTTCCTGCTATTGTACACATCAACCACCAGCCCTATCTGGAGAGGGGAGATGGCCCAATTGTGAGTGCAAATAAATTCCATATGTGTTATGTTTGATAGGGTTTTGTCGAAATAGTACTACCTTAGTGTGTAGAATGATAATATAACTTTCCTTATTCCTCTTCGTCCTTTGTTCATAGTGTCTTGTGGTTGCTCCAACCAGAGAGCTGGCTCAGCAGGTTCAACAGGTCGCATATGACTATGGCAAGTCTTCTCGTATCAAAAGCACCTGTGTCTACGGTGGAGCACCCAAAGGACCACAGATTCGAGACCTCGAGAGGGGTAGGTCAGGTTGTAGATGACCGGCACGTACAATGTCATTATTCAAAATAGTTTGAAGTTCAAATATTTTTTTAAATGAAAAATCGTTTTCAATATATACTTGTGTATATTTAGTACTTTCACAGCTTTGGTGTGGGGAACTAAGTTACCGTTATTGTTTTGATAACACAGTGGGGACATTTTTTGTACGACTCTAGGTGTTGAGATCTGTATCGCCACACCTGGTCGCCTCATTGACTTCTTGGAGAGCGGTAAAACGAACCTGCTGCGCTGCACCTACCTAGTGCTGGACGAGGCTGACCGCATGCTGGACATGGGCTTTGAGCCACAGATTCGCAAGATAGTTGAACAAATCAGGGTAGGCTCAGTTATGTTCATGGCTGCTGATTTTAAAAATGATCACCTTGAAGTATTAATATAGAAGTATTTTTAATTTCACTCAGTTGCATGCCTCCTCTCTCTCTTCTTCTTAGCCTAATAGACAGACTCTGATGTGGAGTGCAACCTGGCCGAAAGAGGTCCGGCAGCTTGCAGAGGACTTCCTGAGGGACCACGTCCAGATTAATATTGGAGCTCTGGAGCTCAGTGCCAACCACAACATCCTGCAGATTGTCGATGTCTGCATGGATACTGAAAAGGACCAGAAGTAAGGATAGCCAGTGAGAAAATATCTGACTTAAAATGACGTTACGTCATGGCTGTCATTATCTGCTATTATATGGTGTTGCAGAACAAGAGCTTATCCTTTCACACGGTTGAAACTGAGCTAAGTACCACTGATGTGCTATAATTGTCTCTCTGTCTGCAGACTCTTTCAGCTGATGGAGGAGATAATGGCTGAAAAAGAGAACAAAACCATCATCTTTGTGGAGACAAAGAAGCGTTGTGATGAACTTACCAGGAGGATGAGGCGGGACGGGTGAGAAAATGACATGATGATGACAGTAGTTCTAGGAAGAATTATGCAAATATTTCATAGACGGAAGCTATTCATGGTCATAATCTTCACACTTCATTGTGGGGTTCTTCTAGGTGGCCAGCCATGTGTATCCATGGAGACAAGAGTCAGCCAGAAAGAGACTGGGTACTTGCAGGTCAGAATGATGCAGTGCTGCCACTTCCCTCCTGCCTTATGTTATAGATCCCGTTCTCGTCTAAACTGGTGTTTGTATGAAATACCAGAGGGGCCAGTGGACAATTCACAATAGTAAAAACAGTAACTTTCATTTACTATTGCCTGAGTTGAGTGTGAGTGGAGATGATGATTTCCATGTCTAATTCCCGCAAATATTTTGTTTAATCCTACAGAATTTCGCAGTGGTAAAGCTCCTATACTGATTGCTACGGACGTGGCCTCTCGTGGTCTGGGTATGTCTGCTCACGCATACAGTTAATGTGCATAATCTCTCACATGACTGCATTTTCCTTTTTTGAATGATATTTTTCCTCTAAATAACATTAAGTGTATTCACTTATGAAGTAACACAAGTAAAAAGTCACCACAGTTACTTGGATGTTTTCAGTATAACTGAAACTATTATGTTGACCAATAGGTAAGTATACTACAAATGAGACCAGCTAAAGACTGGCAATGAAATGGAGTAAAAACAAAAAGCATTTCTAGCAAAACATTAAATTTAGAGTTGTCTGTCTTTGTCATAATATCAACCTGACAATAGTCAGTTTATTCGTATTTTTATAATACATATCACACTAGGAGTTTTCCACAATATACAGCTGGTAAAGTATAAAGTATATTTCAAATAGAAAATAACAAGGAAGTAACAAGGAATCCATTTGGTGATGTACAAATGAAAAAGATCAGCATCATATTTAAGAATCTCACCTTGATATTATAACCTGACATTTTAATGAACTGTGAGGTAAAGCATGGAGGCTGCCGGCCTGCTGGGTTTATAGTCTGTTTCTTGTTACTGCAGTTAAAAAGCTTCCTTCAACTGGGGCTCTTTGGCACGCTGCCTGAGAGGAGTGCCGTGTGGGGCAGAGGCTCCTGTCTGCGCACCTTTTCTTATGTCTCCTTTTATGGTGTCAGTACAAAATAAATGAAGATGATGCTCATATTACCCGTTCTTCCACATGTAAGATCATACATTGTGTTCGATTGCTGTAATTCTGCAAAATGATGCATATTGTTGTTTTTTTGCGGATGAATTTGAGTAGGACAGTGACAGCTGAATTATCTAAAACAGGACGGCTATGACGGCTATTTTATTTGTTGGCAGGATAAATGTGAGAAGGGGGGATAAGTGAAGTGTCTTTGACTTGCCATAAAATCCCTATGACCGTATCCTTGTTCTTTTTTCCCCTCTTCTCCTCTCAGGGTGTGGCAGCACACGGCAGCTGTAACTGTCTGCGCTGCTGTCCCTGCCCCCTCAGTCACGTTTAAGTAGAAGCTCGGCTAGATTTAGACACATTAAAGCCCTCCTATTCTTCTTGGGTAACTAAGATCCCCCTGCCCAGTATTGTTAGAGTTTTAAATCCAACGAGCCTTCCTTGGGAGCAGCCTGAGGTTCCTGTATGTCTGCCCATCGGTCCGTCCCCCCAAAAAAAGCAGACAGACAGGGGAGAGAGAGTTAGACGGGCTCGTCTGGATCCAGTCCTGGCCGGGGTCTGAGGAGGGTCCTGCAATGCAGGGAGAGAGCAACAGAACGAGCCGTTGTGTTTAACGGTTCTGCTCCTGTCTGACGTTGCTGGTGTGTGCAGAAGGTGAGGGATGAATCCTGTCTCCCTCCCCCTCAGCCCCTCACTATAAACCAGGACTGATCAGGGGAGACTGACTACCTTTGTAAAAACAACATGACGGGGGTAAGTACCTCACCGGCCCTTTCTCTTAACTCCTCCATGAGCTCACCATACATTCAGGTACCTTCACCGTGCTCATATTAATCAAAAGAATAGCATTTTATCCCGGCACATCGTGCTTCTGTTATTCAGTAGGTCACGGTTGGTGAAATGGCTTCCCTCTGTCATGATGGAGGGCAAAAGGTCGACTTATTGATCAGCAGTGCTGTCCGAGCCCCACGCCTTCTGTAATAAGAAACAGACAGAACATTTTGACCAGTAATCACATTGGTGTGAAGGTTATGAAGCCGAAACATGGTTTCTGTACAGCTCGAAGTCAAAAACCTGAAGTCAAGTTCAGTTTGAACTGTATTGGATTTAAGTCAGTTATAATGGTGGTTAACTGAAATTAATCTTTGGATGTATGGAGTTTTTGCATGGTGTCTGAGCAGGTAAGTTACTCTATTTGTTTAGATTTTTATCAACATTATATGTTATATCTTTGTTATATATATATATATATATATATATATATATATATATATACATAAATATACACACACACACACTGTATATACAGTATATTAGTTATTTAAATACAAACAGTCAGCTCTTGAAGTAGAATTAAAATGTTTTTTTCTTTCTCCCAAAGCTTTTCTCCCCTGTGACATTATCATCCTTTTCCTTTCCTCCATGCTGTAAAAGATGTGGAAGATATCAAGTTCGTCATCAACTATGACTATCCAAACTCCTCTGAGGATTACGTGCACCGTATTGGACGTACGGCCCGCAGCACCAACACAGGCACTGCCTACACCTTCTTCACCCCAGGGAACTCACGGCAGGCCCGAGACCTTGTCCGGGTGCTGACGGAGGCCCGGCAGGCCATCAACCCCAAACTGCTTCAGCTCGTGGATTCAGGGCGTGGCGGAGGCAGTAAGAAGGATCGTCACAGGAATCCTTCACCCACAAAATGATCATTTCAATTACTCACCGCGTGTTACCTGGAATACTTGTCTCCATGGTGGATGGAGAATCAAAAAAACTGAGAGTCTTGATGAATGGAAGTAAATGGGGGCAACAACAGCACAACTATATTAAAGCATCCGCTTACAAACTCTGACACCACTCGTGCAGTATAATCCAAGTCTCATTTATCCAGTCGTGTGCTCACTATCTCCCGAACACAAG
>CALSBV010012168.1:1480944-1515466 GCA_943590825.1 Bovichtus diacanthus
GTAAGGTTTGGGAAGCAGTGAGCACACGACTGGATAAATGAGACTTGAATTATACTGCACAAGTTGTGTCAGAGTTTCTAAGTGGATGTTTTGATATAGTTGTGTTGTTGTTAAACACGGCCCCCATTTACTCCAATTCATCAATAATTTTCTCCATTTTTTGATTCTTCGTTCACCTTGGAGGCATGAGAGAAACTAAGTTTTCTCCAAGAATTCAAGATAACACGGGCTGAGTAATTGATAAACAAATGATCATTTTGTAGGTGAAGTATCCCTTTAATACATCACAGTCCATCATACTGTAAAATGGAAAAGATGGGATGTAATATTTCTGACATTACATTTATTGTTTGTCACAGGTGGCAGAATGCGTTACCGTGGCAGCAGCTCCTACAACCCCAACCACATGTACCAGGGGGGTTGTGATCGCCGCATGCATGCCAGTGGCGGCGGCGGCGGCAGCAGCAGCAAAGACGGCCGCAGTGGCTTCAACCGCGGTGGACGCAGCAACCATGATGGAGACCGCTCCACTTCGTCCTCCTCTTCCTCCTACAGGGACAGAAGCCAGGATCACAGGAATAGCTACAACTCTGGCTCAGATCAGTACCAGAGTCACAGCGGCCGCGGGGGCTACGCCTCCCGCAGCGGAGGCCAGTCCGGTGGAGGTCAGGCCCAGTCTAGCCAGCCGCAGGCTCTGTTTGGCCAGCCTCCTCCTCCTCCTCCGTCATCAGGGGGCCCGCTGCCTCTGATGGCTCGGCCGTTTGCTCCACCACAGCCAACGCTCAAGGGCATCATGGGGCAACCGCCTTACCCCTTTGCTTCTCCACCCCCTCCTCCCGCGGGCCCCCCTCCTCCCCGAAAGTAGAATTATGAGCAAGAAGCAATGAGTTAATTTGTGCTTCTTAGTGTGTTCACAGTGTAACACACAGTTGTACTCTTGTCATCTCCAAGAGTTTGAAAAGGCATTATATCGAAGGGGGTAAGGGCTTATATTTTTTGTTTGTTTCATACTTTTTAATACAACTAAACCTTTAACTTTTACGCTTCATTTTTAAAATCTTGATTGTCACTTACCAGTCTCCTACAGTTGCTCTCAACCATGTACTGTGGAGGAACAATGTTGTGTGTGTTCATGTCTATCAAACCCTGCAGCAGAGGATCTTACCTGTTTGTTGTCCCTTTCTAGTTGAAGCTGTGTCCTTCATCAGCTGTATTGGGAAAACTTGCATACACTAAGGCCTCAGTGCTACGTGGCTGAATGTGCTGCTTTGTGGGGAAAATCATTTTTTAATAAAAACCGTCCCATTCCAGTCATGTCTTGTTTAAGCTTTAAGTTCAAAATATTTTACTTATTCTGTTGTATTCTTATTATTGCATTGATTGGCGCTTTGTGTTATTCTAAACACTGAAGCAGTGCGTCCGAGTTGGGAATCTTCTTTTGATACCATGAAACCACTATTTCAGTTTTTTTAGTGTAATGGAATGGACCTAGTGGTCACACTAGGTTTTCTCTTTACTTTTTCCTGTACCAAGTTAAAACAGATGTTTCTATTTACTTGTTACTGTTGCACTCGTATTGTTTTAATAAGCATATCAGCTAATGCAGACTTATTTTCATGTGGATTGTTGACTTGATTGCAGTTTTTCTTCTTTCATTCATTGTTTTTTTTCTTAAATAAAAGTATCAAAGCAGTTTCTACATTGAAAATGATTGATCAAATTATTTATGTCTGTTAAATTCCTCATACAAATGACTTTATTTGCCTTAAATACACATTTGTAGTACATTCTAAATTTGTACCCAGCAGCATGTACACGTTTTGCTTTTATTGGTAAATATACATCATGGCATGAAGCTTTTATTTACATCAGGAGCACAAATGGAAATGTTTCCCTCCCTCACAAATACATAAATACATACATACTGTAAGTAGAGGCCTTGTCACAACACTTAGTTTGCTGGGTCTTAAGTTACATGATTTTAGTTCCAAGTTATTTTTCTTGTTGCCAGTCTGAGTTGATACTCAAGTCTGATTCATTTGAAAGCTGTTTGTCTGACAGCTCTGCATGGACTGTGCTTAATCATGACTATGACTTCTTGCAGTGTACTGCACACTGAAGCATAGAGGTTATTTAACTTAAATACGGAGGTTACCAAGAATGGAGGTTTGTATCTGCAACAGGTTTCGTAAAGGGGGGAAGCTCGGCAATAACTTGCGACGTTGTAGCGTTCCCCTAATGCACCGCAATGAATACTAGACCCTGACATGAAATAGCATGGCTGCAAGTGCATGTGCAATTATTCCTGGTTATGGTAGCGGTGCGATAGCTGGTTCTGTAACTCAGGGTCCATCAGTGCAGTCTTGACAAATCAGATTACTTGCCGAGTTAATACCTTAAGGCCAATAACGCTGTCTATACACTATAAAGCTATAGTCTCTGTCATCATCATCACCATCCCCACAGTCTGGACTCTACTGATTAATGCTTCTCCAGTCAAAGAACGTGCCGCTGCACATCCTAAAGAGAAGGACACTGTGCAGAAGATGGAGGCTGCAATAAACTTTTAGTTGTTATGGTAATGACAAAAGGCAATGTGTGGAAAAGATAAATCTGACAATGTAGTGAAACCTGTCACAGCCTCCTCAATGCATAGTTTGCAATAAATTGTGTACATGTTCATTATTTACAATCTGCTTGAGCCATGAAGGACTGACAGGTGGTTACTCAGGCTACTTTTGTCTCATTATTGCTTTCTTCTTTTCAGTCCACGACCAGTGAGTGGTGTAGCTCTATCTGTAAATAAAAAACAATAACAATAGTATGGAAATTAAATATCTCATTTATAGTATTACGAAGCAGCCTATGATGATTAATGGCACTGTGATGATGTGAGCTGATCTACCATAAGAGATGTTGCTTTCAGGTAAGTATATAACTGCATTAATATTACTCCGAGGGCGATTGTTAAACTGAAATAACAGCTTCACATGTTACTTCAGGATCTAATTTCTCAGGTGGAAGCAGTCTGCCTCTAATGTCATTATATTTTAGTCTTGTGACCCCAAAAGTCCTCCAATCAACTAAAGGAGCGCCGATATTAGGATGACTCAGTGACAAGGACACGAATATATGAAAACCGAAACAAAGATCAAACTAGTCACTTGTAGACGTACATGTACAAAGCAAAATGAAAATCAGACGTTTCATCTCGGGCACATGTGGTAGAATCAATCCGAATGTCAACTTAGGACTCACATGATGTCCCTCTTTGGGTCCAGCAACAGTAGCAAGGCAGCAAATGAGAAAAGACAATGTATTGTAATATGGTTTCATGTGCAACATTTTAACAAAATAGGTCCATGAAATTTTGTGCCGTGTAAAATAACTCAAAATCCTGAGTGAAACAATGTCAAAAAAAAAAAAAAAATGTCACAATCTTTTTGAAAAGTGCAGAAACGAAAAGCTAAATTTCAGTATTTTAACAGGGGCAGAGATATAGTACCTTTCCCTCGTAGTCATTTCATTGTGGCAGAAGCACGACTGTAACTAATGAAATCAATGCTGGTTGAATTCCATAACACCTGCGCTTTTCCTACTATGAAGAGTCTGCTGTAAAACTGGCATATTTTCTCTCACACTCACGCGAATTCATTACCTATGCTCCCTTAACACGCCAGTGTGTTTTTTTCCTGATGCTTTTAATTCAATTTAGTTTTTCCCTTTGCTACTTGCGCAGTTTCCTAGTAAGTTGAGAATGATATCCGATTATTAAATCCACGGCTGGAGCCCTTCCATGAACACTGAACAATTAATCAATTCACCATTTGATAGGAAAATATATTCTGATAAAGAAGTTGTTCATCATCAGGTAGAAATACCAACCGTTCCATTTCATTCGGTTGAACACATTGGGTGTGTTGGCTGTTGGTCATACTGTAAACATCACTTTAAGCATGTAACTGACTTCAAGTTTAACTGAAAAGCATTCTTGACGTGAAAGACAATAATGATTTGTTGCAACCCTACTCTGAACACTTGTGGGACATTTTTGCTCATGCTGTCCAAAGTTAGGAACGCTTCTTACTTTGAGGTTGAGCATTGGGTTTTGTTAAAAAAAACAAAAAAAAAAACTGAAATAATGCAAGACACCAGCTGTTACATGTAATTCACATGACATGGGACATCTGAGAGAATTGTAAATTGGACAAACGCACACATTTGTTGTTTTGTTTTGTTGTTTTTAAAAAGGCTCAAATTGTTTCCCCAAAAGTCATTGCATTAAATCAACATTTCTGACAGTTTTCTTTATAGTTTGCGTTGGAATGATTGTTGGGAGAAGAAAGAAGCAGCTACGGAACACAGGAAGTCGGAGATGATCGAGTAAAGACAGGAAGGCTGCGAAGGAAGGCACAAGGTAGAAGCTGGTTCCCACGACTGGTCTCATGTCGGTTTGTATCACCAAACCAGAGTTTGTAACCATAAGAGGAAGAGAGGCCGTCTCCCCTCAAAGCCAGCGATGAGGGACAACTCCAACCTAAATCTAAAAAAGGAGGCAGCAGCAGATCAGATGACAGGAAGTTGGTCATTCTCCCTAAAGGTTCCCCCAGGTGTTTGGAGGCGGGAACTGGTCCACGTCTCCAGATTCATCGCGAGATTTGTCCCCCAGGTTGAAGGTCAGCTTGTACCGCAAACGTACTTTTTCCTAAAAACACGAGAGAAAAAAACGTCAGTTCAAATCTCAGTCGCGGCTTGGAGGTGCATTGTGCACAGTTTTTGGTTCCTGCAGCGTCTTTGTCCTTGAGCTAACAAACATGTTGAATGCACGTCTTTGAAACATCCTCAAAAACACATTGGCAAAGATGATTTTTAGCAGGATGCGGATTACGTCACCCACTTGCTCCCCTCTACTGTACATCCACGTGCTGAACAACAAACAAAACGGGAACCACTCGTGTAATGGAAAAACCCTGCATTGCTTTACTGCTCCGTTTCTTATCGCCATGGCCTGGTACTCATTAGGGAAATGGTGCCGTGTGAAGGTATAACCTCAAGATGACCTAGGTGTTCATTGTGGGAGAAAGCAGTCAGCTGTTAAGGAGGAAGTAGGGCTGTGTCTGGCAGATAATGGCCCAACTGATCAAAGCCAGTTCCAGTCTTGACTAGTTGCAGCAGTACTTTCCCCCTCACCTTATGGGTCACCTGAGGTGTATAAAGATGAGGCCACACTCTTCACACAGCATCATTGAGGACAGACCTTTGTGCTGAAGAGCCTTTTTCTAAATAAAATACTCATAAGACAAACTTAGTATCTTTTGATCATCTTTGTAAACAGAATTTCCCCCACACTTGTAAATAAAATGCTCCATAGTGGTACTAGAGGTCAAACACTGCACGGGGTACCTTTCATAAGATCACTACACATTCATAAGTTCATAAAATGCAGTGCATATATAGAGCCGTTTCCTTGCAAAAGTAACAACTGTATCAATGTCAATGTGCACGTTAAATTTACGCCACAGAGTACAAAAATGCCCGTGTCAGCAAGAAATCAACGGGGACCTCGGTTTAAAAAATTTACCAAACAATTGAGTCTGACCCTCAGATTTTGTAGTCATCATACAATCTTGGTATTCTTCATGCACTGTGTCAGTGACATTGAGGAAAACCTGATATATCAAATAATTGTCATGATCTGAGGCAGAATCTAAATAGACAGTATTAAAGCTGGGGAGGTCAAGTGGCAAAGTACCTTGTGAGGGTTCGCCAACAGCAGGATCTGTGTGACAGCAGCTGGAGGCAGGATGGGATTGAAGGCTGGGAGCTCAGTGCTAGAGGGAGGCTGCAGCTTTACTTTCATCACCTAGGCAACGTACATCCACACAAAATACAAGTGACACGCACAGGTAATATTTTAGTCAAGATACGGTTAGCATCTGACAGAATGTTAAGACATTGGTGCTCCAATACAGATTGCCTTAAAAAAAAAAGGGACAGTTCACAAATCCAAAATAAAAGTTTTTCCTCTTACCTGTGGAGCCATTTATCGATCTAGATTGTTTTGTGTGAGTTGCAGAGTGTTGGAGATGTCGGCCGTAGACATGTCGGTCTTCTCTCCATTATAATGGAACTAGATGGCACTCAGCTTGTGGTGTTTAAAGCACCAAAAACATACATTTGAAAAACTCAACAGCAATGTCTCTTTCCAGTTCCAGTTTCCCAATTAACACACTTTTATTTTGCTTTGATTTGGCAGCTTAGGTGTTTCCAGGATTTATAGTAATACATTATTCTGATACGTGAAAATGGTATTTGACATATTTATCAATAACTATTAGAAGTAAGATTACGTTCAGTTTATTAATGTAAGCTAGGTGCTAGCCTTCATGTGGCATTTTAACATTAAAAATCATTCATTTAGATGCATTCAACACATTCCTGCTCTACATTTTACATTCTGAGTTACAAGGACTGATGATGATAATAGTTTATATTATAGTGTCATGCATACATGTATGATAAAATGCACTCAACATAATCTACAGACCTTGTTGTGAGCAGTTTCATGCAGGAACTATTTTCTTTCCACCAAACTACACCTGGCAACCGTTTCCCCGTGCAGAAGGAAGCATGCATAGTGCCATCTAGTTCCATTATAATGGAGAGAAGGCAGACATCTGTACACTCTGCAACTCACACCAAAACAATCTAGATTGATACATAGCACTACAGGTAAGAGGAAAAAAATGTAGTTTAGATTTTTTTTTTGGGTGAACTGTCCCTTTAAACTGGCGAGGGAGAACTTACCTTTGGCACAGCTGCCTGAAAGCGGATGTTGGTGACAGGAATGGGGGCGGAGGACAGCATGGAGATGATCACCACCAGCACGTCAGGCCGTGATGAAGGACAGTCACGGGCGAAGGTGAACAACACCCTGAGACTGTGTTTGTCAAATACAGTCACTGGTAATAAGCTGCCTGAAATACATTTGCAGAGACGTGGGGAAAAACAAAACAGAATGTGATTCAGAGAAATAAAGAGAGAAAAGCGTCCCTGCTGGGTCTGGTGTTATTGCTTGAATGCTTACTAGGTTTGATTGCTTCCAGAGGCACGGTAACGTCAGCTAGAGAGATGTTATCGTAGGGGTCAGTAACAGCCGATGAGCCTTTCTCAGCACCCGCAAGACTGAGATTGGATCGGAGAGTGTCCGGCTGCTCTGATTGGACGGCTAGGCTGAATGTGGGCCCCGGAGCAGGAGCGGAGGAGGTGGTGTTTGCATTAGGAGCGGGTCTCGGGTTGGCGTTGGACAGGGTCTGCATATCTCGTAAAGTGACTCTTGAGGGAGGTTGGAGCTTATCCCTGCACGTGGAACAACGGGACAAGTTGCATGAAAGAAAGAAAAACATTCAACACATAAGTCCCCTCAACAAGCGATGTGCCACTGCTGTGTATTACGTTACACTTTAGGGCTTTGAAGAGTTAGTGCATCAAACTTAAATAACTTTTCATTTTGTTTTTTTTTCTTTCAAAAGGGTTATTATCTTCATATCCTCCAGTTTGTTTAACTAACCATTTGACTTGCTGGCTCTCTGGAGGTAGGGACTGCTGTAACAATGTCTTCCCCAACAACTCCAGGTCTTCTATGGGTTTAGGAGGAGCAGTGGCGCCCCCCGCTGGTGGAGCCTGCGCTGTTTGGACCACAGCCGGTAGCAACACTGCAGGGACTAATGTAGCAGATGATTCTGTGCCATCAGAGGACTAGAGAGCAAACAGAGTGATAGAAATGTATGAGAAGATGAAGATGACGTGAAACGCTTTGAAAATGAAAATCGCTATTTAAGCCTCTTTATAGAGAATTTTTATGCGATTATGGCATATTTACATTACAGGTCATTGTCGTTTGTAGAAGTTATTTAAGCCCTACATATAGTGGCTTTAATTTGAACAGTACAGTATTAACTCACAACTTGTACCTGGAAAGTGTTCTGAGAGTCGTAGTTTTCCGTTACATTCAGTCCTGAGGAATCGGGGAGAACAAATGGTTAATTCAATTTTTGGTAACATTAAAATGTAATGCTGTTAAATGTCAAGACAACTCATTTCCAAATGTCAGAGTTTCTAAAAGTTTTGGCTAAATCTAGAAAGGCTGTGAATGTGTGTAGCTTTGTTGTGGTCTAGCCAGATGTGGCCCGACAGGAGGGCCACACACTGCGCTTACATTGCTGACTAGTCTTTTTTGGCTTATTAAAAAGTTAAGCTTAGTAATCTATTTTAGCGTTTACAAGCCAGATGAGTTTTTTTGTGCTTACCTAGTGACATGAGCTCATCATCCAAGAGGCTGATGCCCATGTTCTGAGTCAGGGTTTGGAGGCTGCAGGGCTCTGGGTTGGCTGATGCATTAAGTCCCATCAGGTCAACGAGTGCTGAGCTACTGCTGCCTGGTTTGGACAGGAAAAAACCCATCTGTAATCTTAAAGTCTATAGTAATGTTTGGAGAATTTCCTAAATCAATGAAGCTTAATAAACAAGGAAGAATGCCAAATCACACACATGTGCCTACCTGGTTGTGAGGGCATGCTTATACCGTCCTTTGACACATCCTCTCCTTTTACCAGCTGTCTGTACAGGTTGATGACCTGCGTCAGGCTGTCATTGGCTTGTAAGATATCCGCTGGAAGCAGAAAAACATTGTTAAGTGGCTTTCAAATGTTACGCTGTGGAAAGTTCCGTGAAATCTGACATATAATATGTCATACTGTCAAAGTCATGAGGTCAGCAACCTTACCTAAGGCTTCATCACTGTCCTCTGTATCACTTGCTAATCGGAATAGTGTAGGCCTCATCTTTTCACAGCGCTGGTAAAGATCCTGCAAATAGAGACGCGTTAAAAACGCTAAAACCACACCTGTGTGGTTCAAGCAGAATTACGGGACTGTGGCTGCAGCTAGTTTTAAATGTGCTGCGCTGCACTAACCTTAATGAGCTCCTGGTTGCTCTGGGAGTAGCTCTCCTTGCTGTAGCCCTCCAGCATCTGGCTCAGCAGGCTGACACTCTCCTTCACCTCCTGGATGGCGTTTAATCGCTTTGATACCTTCTCCACACGCTTTTGGTCCTGCAAAAAGAGCGATGGGATCTCACAGTGACTTGATTTTGACAAAAGTAGACAATATAATGTACAAGATACAACAAAAGGATATATTACAGTTTAAGACTATTCTTTATCACAATAACAATCAAAATATTTAATGGTTAAGTGGGTTTTACATATTAAAATTCGGGGATCATGTGTATCCATCTGTCTGCAGCTAATCTCGCATACTGCTGGACCCAATCAGCCTAATATTTTTTCTGCTTATTTATGACTGTATGCTCAAAAGACCTCTCGTGGTTGCAATGATTCACAATTTTTGAAAAAACTATTTTAGTGACCGTTTAATACAGCCATTGAGTGCTGACTCATCTTAACCAGCCGATAGTGATGAACAACTGCTTCAATAGCAAAAGCTTTTTTCCAGCGATCAGCAATCAGCTGGTCTAAAAACAAGCCTGACAGTCTTTTTCAGGCAAAAAAAAACTGACATCCGTAGAAAAGTTAGGTTTCATTTTGGACCGGAGCATCTGCAGATTAATTCCATACTTGATATGTTATGATCCACTAAAGTTAGGCAGGATACAAGATGAATAAATCACAGTTTTTGTTACTTTGCCACAATCTTGACTGTAAGAGAGCCGGGACGGACAATAGAGTGAGATTCACCTCTTCTTTGTTTGGGAGGAGAGAGGGAGACGCACCTGGCTGAGATCTGCACACTACTGAGCGACCTTTTCTAGTTTTAAAATGAAATCTATCCCATTTTTTTTTTTTAAGATCAGAATTTCAAATCACGATCATGATGACTTTGGGAATAACCTGTATTTATTTTATTTAAACAATTTCAATGGGATTTAACAAACTGTGTTGAACATCAGAGCTTCAGGATCATTTACTTTCATAACTTCTTACTGAAACTAAAACCCCATGTTGGATTATACCTAGATGCTAATTGAATGTTTGGCATTACACATCTGCTATAAAAAAAAATTAAAATAACTTAGTTGAAAAAGCATCAAGACTACTCTTCATGCGAGTTAATGTTATCATAACACATAATGCATGTGGGACCACATACTGTATGGCACATTTTGTAAAGATAAGCGATGAGTCACCTCCTGCACCATTTCCTTAATGAGCTTGTTTGCTGCTCTCAGATCTTCTGGGTGAGTGCTGTTCAATAAGCGCGACAGCGTCTACAAAAACAGGATAGGCCAGAAGAGGGAGAGGAAAGAAAAGAGGAAGAGAACTTTGTAAACCATTGGTCCCTTGACAATTCTCCCAGGAGTTTCACATTTCTAAAAGGATGTGAAGGGTACAGAACATTTAAAAATATATATATTTAGTCCTTCCCTTTGAAACCCTATTCAAAGTGATTGGGGCCTCGTCATCACCACTCATACCTTGGATTTCTCCTCATCCTCAAAGATGATGTTTTTGGTTCTGGGTGCAAGGGGTGGGAGGGGCTTGTCATCGGGAAGTGCAGGATCCAGCTTGACAATGCCTGGAAGAGAACAATGACACCTCTTTACCTCACGTCCACAGCTCAGCTAGGTCTAACCTGAACCCCCATGACATAAGTGATGCTAGTTCATGACACTTCTTTTAGATATGGCTACCTGTAATGTTTTTTTTTTAATGAATTTACTTGTTTTTAAAAGGCTCCAAATGGTTTAGCACCTTCATAGATCTCCGAATGCTTATCTGACTTTGTCACAAACCGCTCCTTTAGGTCGTCTAGCTCAATGTACCAAAAATGACTTGCAAAAAGTACAGTGAAGCAGCCTTCTGTTGCAATGCACCAAAGCTTTGGAGCAAACTCCTTTTACAAATAAGACAAGCAATTTATGTTAATAGTTTTAAGAAAGAAGCTCCAAACTTTGATTTATGAGCTTGCTTTTAATTAATTACACATTTCATCACTGTTACCATTTGATATTCATTTTATATTTCTCATACTTGTTTTATGATTCTTATATCTGTCTTTAATACCTGTGTTGTTTTTATTAACTGTGTTGTTGATTTGATTCTCTTGTAAAGCACTTTGGACAGTATTTTCTGTTATGAAGGGGCTATATAAATAAAGTTTATTATTATTATTAAAAAACATATGCAAATGATAACAAGACAGTCCGTTATATTCTGTCAAAATGCAGATATGGTTCATACACAACCCTACATAAGTATTGATTATACTGCCGTAACTCAGAACAACTATCCAACTTCGGCGAAAAAAATATTTTAAATCTGATTAAATGCAACCAAGCATGACTAAGGACATTAGTCTCATGCTTGTAGCTCATTGCCAAAAAAGGAGAACAGACACTGCCTTGTACAAAACACAATGTTAATACAATGAAGAAAATAAAAATAAAAATCGGTAACTAAAGAACATAATCAGTCAAATATGGGGACTAAAAAAAAAAAAAACATTCATAAACCACTTCATGGCAAACATATGGAATGAAGAGAATGAGAACCAGAAGATAAAGAAACTTGTCCTTTATCTTGATGGCTCGTCATGTTCTCTTATTGTGGAGTGCTCACCCTGTTTTTTCAGCATCTGATAGGCGTCTGCTATCTTGGTCTCATCAGGCAGCTTCACTGTCCAGCTGTACATTATTTCTAAAACTTTCTTCTTTACTGGCTCTGGAGCCCGGGCACCCAAATACTGCAGAGAAAAGAGGAATAATGCAATTGTTAGTAAAATGTGTTTATCCTTTAACAACAACTAGATAATACACAGATAGCTGGCCCATTCTTCTGTTGTTTTCTTCAACTATTCACACAAAGTTTTATCTATGCACTTAATTTTCAAGGGTGTACAGTTGCAGCAAAACTAGTACGGCAGTACAAACAACAGGGATCGTTACCTTGGGTGACACCACTTTGATGAGCTCATTGAGAAAGCGAAACTTTCCCACTTCACTGTGAAATCGCTTTCCACAACTCTTCATGCACGTCTCCAGAACCTGGGAAATGTTTAAAGTTAGTTTGTTTTACCTTTGTACAGACAAGCCTTTACAAAGAAATAATGACAAGTGGCCTGCAGACCATTACACTTGTTAGCTCACCATAAGCGCTTGCATAGCCTCCCACTCCTGAGGAGACTGGATTTTGTGGGCCAGAAGTCTGGTTGCAAGCTGGGGACTGAAAGATAAAAACTAAATGAAGCCTTCACTTAACAGAATAACGCAAGACAACAAATTTGAAATGAACCACAAAAACACTTTGTATAAAAGACGCGCAAATTATTTGGCAACCTGTGAAGCAAAACACCCTTGACATAAAAATAAAAACAATAAGAAATGAGAGTGGTCAGATTATCAGATTTCATGTGGTGATGAAATATCATGTGACTTTTAGGATGTTTTCTTCTTTAAAAAGATGTGAAACTGGATTAAACCCAGTCGTAAGAATTTAGATCAAAACTGGCATAGCGCTGACTTGATTCTGCATTATGTTTATTAATCAAATAACTATTCTGGTGTGATATCTTCTTCTTCTTCATCATCATCATCATCTCACCCTTCTGGATCATTGTTGAGCTGATCACAAAATCCCTTGATATTGTCCCAGTCAGTCTCCTTATTCAAAGGGTTGGTGGCCTTGTCTGTGTAAAAGGAAAACACAATAAGCTAAATTCTGAATCTGTTCGATATCCAAACTTTAAAAACTGCGGCATACAACTGCATTATCTTTTACGTCACATTTAGCAACAACAAACCATAACAACACATGAGTCTGCTGACTTTTCTTATGACGGATTGTTCTGTATAGATCTGTCAAACCTTTGTCCAAGCTTTCGCAGGTAGTGGCTGCGAGAGTTACATCTTACTCAACGCCTGTGATGCCTGGCAGCTGCTGTAGCCTCTGGCTCTACACAAACTATCAGTTCTCTGAAAGGAGCAGGTGAAGAAGGTTGCTCGTGATTGGAAAAAAAAAAAGGGTGACTGTGTCTAAAGTTATAGCAGGAGTACTGTATCGTTACGGTTCCTGGTTTGGGGTTCGTTCAACTGGCTTGTCTTGGTCATTGGTCAGCAGCTAACTAGCTAGTTGATTTCGTTAGCATCCAGCGGAACATTATTAGAGTTCTTTTATTTAAATGTCATGTTTGGGCAGCATCCCTAACCTCAAACTGTCAACAGAAAACACAATGCGAGCTCAAAGTACGAGCGCATCACAGTAGAGGTGATAGATTATCTGACTTTGTTCCTAATATACAACTGCACTTTTGATTTGATGACATTCGCTCTCTTGGCTCTCAAAAAATGTCTTCCCTCGGGAAGATACTATGGCAGATAGCAGCACATTTAAATCGAGAAGATGTCTCCGTGTACCTTAACAGCGTATCGGCTATCGCTGTCCGTTCAAAAGTTAATCTGATATTGTACAGTATAATGACTTACTGATGCGAGACTGCAGGGTAGCCTCAGCCGGAGGCGCCGCCGCCATCTTTCGGGAATTCTAAACAAGTGGCCACTATCGCGTGACTCTTTGTAACGTATCGCGTGGCTAGCCGTTGGGGCAACGGTTTTGTAGCGCCCCCTCTATGGCGCGAAGAGAAACAACAACGTGACACTGTAGGGTGGCAGCCAGGCAGCCAGCCAACGCTTCAATCAATGCAACTACGATGGCTTGGTCTGCTCTGATCAACATTAATGGTCGGGGATGTATTTTCTACAATGGGCTTTAATTTTGTTGACGCAAAGAGGGCGTCGCGAGTTGCGCGCGGTGTGTAGCTAACACACTTTGTATTCAGCGTTTTAACAGCCGTTGCAGCCACTGCATCAAACAAACAAAAAGCGCGTCGTGGTCCACCTCAAGGTGGAAGCTGTCACCTCTGCTTCGACTGAAACGGTATCATCGCCCGAAAGCACAGGCAATCCTCACAGTGCCAGGGCCCACTAAAAAGAAGAAAACCCGCAAGCTGTAGACATGAGCTAGCTGCAGGCTAACGCACATTAGCTAGTTAGCTGAGTTTGATACGTCAATAACTTTGTTGGCAAGCTACCGTAACCAAATCTGGACATCAGCCGTGTTTTAACGCAGTGGTTCTGGTCAAACTACCACTTTAGACGTACTCTTAGACGCCGTCTGAATTACTCGGTACATGAGAGTGGGGTCATAATGCATTTTGTAGTTACAAAAGTTAAGTAACCCTTAGCTAGCTTACAAGACATGCTAGTTTTTCTTAACGTGACTCACTGGCTGATAATGAATGTATCGTAACATCGGGTGTTGTCTGGCTGTCGCCCCTTTACGGAAACGCTGCTGATGACTCGTTTATGACCAGGCAGAAGACTGTTGTGTCCCGGCACGCATGGGACAAAGAAACTCGATTTTAATTGACAAGAATACTTCGATTTCTATAGTACCATGGGGTCTCTGAAGGCTCTCCAGGAGTGGTGTCGGATACAGTGTGAACATTACAACAATGTGGAAGTAAAGGACATGTCAACGTCCTTTCGGGACGGTCTAGCGTTTTGTGCCATAATACATCGCTACAGACCAGAATTGATGTAAGTAACCCGAATTCTAACGATGTAACATTGATGATAACCTAATTATGTTAATAGGCAATTACAAACGATAACACGGTTTACAGTGATTCAAGTGAAAGGTACATAATCAAAGAGGGACACGTGTTTTTGAGGAGGGACAGGCTGCATACTGTTGTCTTTGAAATTGTTTTAAAGTACTGTAATAATCAGTATGTAATCCATTCAGGATATGCAGAACATACTCAGTAGTCGGATCGTGAACTCATCTGGGCTCTAGATTAAGCCATGAATAGATTTGTTTTAAAGACTGGGATTACGACTCCTGTCAACAAGTTTTTCGTTTTTAAATACATTTTCAGTGGAAAGTTTCCTAATTCAAAATCACCGCATTAACACAGCTGTATATGATATTACTGTAGTGGTTAGATAACTGTTTAAAACAAAAATGCCATTTATGATACAGTTTTATCAACAATGTATGTCTTCATGATGTTTGTGTCACCAAAACATTTTTTTTATGAACTTTGTAGAGTTGGAGGCCAGTGTGCTGTAATTAACTCAGGCTGACATGCCTTGCCCTGTCTGTAACAACACACCCCTCCTCTCTGCATTTTACACCTACACACACATTACAGAAGCTCCCACAAAACACAACAGCAGTATCATTGTGACTAAAATTACTTTTTATATAGAGAGGAGGACGTTTCATTTTTCTTTTTTTGTATGAAAAACTCCTTAAACGATTCATCCATTATCAAAATAGTTTGCGTTTGTTTTTCTGTTGATTGACTGTTGTTGCAGCTCTATTCTAGATCTTGTGTTTCAAGGCAGGCAATTTTATTTTATTTGAAATGTTTCCATAATTTTTTTTAGTGTGACAGTAAATATCATCAGAAACTCTGCCCTTCATATGATTCGCATTGGACATGCATTTCTATGGAGAAGCACTAGCCTTGTGTAGCATAATGTGGCTTTGTGTAGCTCAGTGGGAAGTGCACGCTGTTGACAACATCAGATTAGTGGTTTTGACTCCTTCTAAAAGAAGTTGACTATCCTTGTAGTTGTATAAGGATTGTGTAAAAGCAGTCAGTAAATGACATGTTATGTCCCTCTTTTGTCCTGGAGGGGAAAATGTGATGTGATGGAATGATTTTAGACACTAAGCATCTTGCTCATGCTGCTAACCTCTCAGGTGGTCCAGGCTTTTTGGGAGCAAATTGGACTATACTTGGATGGTAGTAGACCAAACATTAACTGGAGCAGTCACTGAAGGACAAGTGAGTGAAGTGGAATATATCTGCAGTAGAGCCGAAAGTAAGAGAGTGAACAAATCCTAAACACCCAGCTTTCGAGCTCTGCCTCTTCAATTTGTGTCCCAGCATGCCTCCCTGTCCAGCCCTCTGTGTAGCTGCAGCAGCCCAACGGAACTCGCTGTGATCCAGACAGACAGTCCGTCAGGCTAATCTACAGCTGAGACCTCCGCCTGTCAAACTGGATTTAGCTCTAATGGCTCGGCCTGGCCTGTGTAGGGCTGCCCTGCACTCTGCAGCCAGTATTCTCATCCAAATACATCACACTGATGCAGAAAAGGGACGTTAGTACAGCAAATGACCTCATATCAGTTTCAGCCTGGGACCCACTAACACTCAACTTTACTGGAGAGGGAATAGACATGGCTGCGATAAATCATACAAGGCCAAGTTAACCAAAGTGCATGGGACAGTGAGGTCAAACTTGCATTTGAATTCAACTGTGTTTATATATGCAGCAGTGCAAACAGTCACGTCATCTACTTATTTTAACTTTTTCTATTTAGTCTGTTTTGAAATTTATCTCCATAATGCACTTGTTTTGTCTCACCTGCTCCTCTACTAAAACAACTGATTATTACGAATTTTATAAACTGCATTTTTGATTGTAACGACATCACCAAATCCCAATCCAGCAGAAGTGTTTTTCTGCCGTACACACGCACACACACACACACGCGCGCGCACACACATGCACACACGCGCGCACACACACACACACACACACACACCGCTCCTCAGCATTCCTGCTTCCCAAAATAAACCTTGGAGCGAGATTCTTGAGTTACAGTGGGTTATGTTCGCAATTCAGATCACACACTGCACTTCATCATCCATGACGCTGTTGGTTGGCACTGTCTGTTCTGCGACTGTCAAACAATTTGTTACTGTTTTTTAAGTTGCTGGCTATGTCGGTAAATGTGACGTAGTGGACTTGTTGTGACATGGTCTTGATATTAGAGCTGCTGCTCTGTGTGTTTGTGACCATGGGAACTAGATTAGAGAGAACAGAGGTCACTTTGTGTGGCTCCAACACGGAGCTCATTCACAGGGTTTTTCCTTCTTGAGAGTGCCACATGGTCTCCACAACCTCTCAGCAGGGTCAAGGTGTTTTTTCCGCCACACTGCTGTCCTACTGCTACACACTGTCAACATACATTTACTTATACGCACCACCACACTTTCATCCCAGAACACCTCCGACATTTTCCAGTTTTATTGCAGGATGTTTACTGGCTTTGGTTCCTCGCCCCTGGCATTTCAAAGCAGAGCCTTGTAATTATCAGCCCATCACTCCTGTTTGGTGCAGGAGTTCTTTCCTTTTGTACTGGCACTTATACTGGCATCATTTATGTGTAGTTTGGGACCGATTGTCAGCTTTGGTAGTTCGGAAGCTTAACTGCTCTCCATTCCTGCATGTCATGCTGTCAAGCCAATAATAGCTTTTTGATGGTTTATAACTATGTCCTATATCAGCATGGCTTGGTTTTCTACAACAGTCCTCATATAAGAGGAGCTACCATGATTTGCAGTTGTTGCAGGCTATATAACTATACACTGACTACCTGCATACCCAGCCTTATCTCAAACGTTGTTCTGAATTTTCACCTTTTTTTTCTGTCTTGTCGTTCCAGAGACTTTGGCTCGCTGTCTAAAGAGAATGTGTACGACAACAACCGACTGGTGAGTCCATTTTACAGCTGCGTGTTTTGAGGTTTAAACACTCCTATGATCTTGTGACACTTTCATTTTGTGGGACAGTTTGCTTTTAAAAGGAGGCTCAAATCACCTATGTAGTTTTAGGCGTTGCATCTGCTTCATTCAACCATACAATTATTAGTAAGCCTTACGTTTGCATGCAGTCATGGTGGGTGTGACCTCAGTGTGTTTGACTGTCTGTGTGAGGAGCGGTGTTACTTAATCCTGATGGAGCCCGATGAGGGAAAAGAGGGAGAGGGAAGAAGCTTGTGCATTCAAAGTCCTAAAATAATTCTTGACATAAGCCTGTGGAGAGACCATGTAAAGAGGATTTTAAGTGCAAAAGTGCTGAATTTGCAGCTTATAAGTTGGTGGTCAGGAACCAAAGCGGAACTTTTTTTTCACATTTCTCTTGTTGGTTTTTTCCACATCGTCTGTAACCCAGCAGAACATTGAGGGATGAAATGGGAGTCTCCTCATTTCCAGTCTGAGCTAAGTGTTGGCAGCTCTCTGCAGCTGTTTACATACTTTTTATCCAACAGCTTTCAGGGAAAGTGAGGCAAGGAAAAAGGGTGTGCTGGCTGTCATTATAAATAAATGAAGTTATTCACTGTATCCATAAAGCCCAGCCTGTGTGAGTAATCACTGTAAATGTGAAAATCAAGTCAGAATTTACTATTAAGGCAATTAAATTGGTTTGTGGTTGTCTCTCTCTTAGTGTTACTTTTCTAATACCCCTTTCAAGTAGCCCATGTTTGACCCTGTTTATATATGACGGCTGTCACAGGTTGATCCTTTGTTGTGAGCGTTCAGAGTATCCAGTCTGCGACTGTAGAGTCACAGTGTCTGAAATACATTCTAAAGCTTTCTGCTCCAGTTGTGCTGAAATGGATTATTAAAGGGTAATCGCTGTTTAGGTGAAGCATCTTGTACTGATGGCTCATAGCCATAGGTATAACCTGTATCATAACAACGACAGCCTTCTCGGTGGTGCAAGTTTTTAATTTTTCTTGCTTAATTGTCCTTGATCAAATCAATTCAAGTCGTGAATTGTTCCTGCCTTAAAACTAAGTCTCATCTTCAATAGAAACGCCTGTTAACCAGAGGATCAGACCTGCATTAAATTGAGGTCTAGAGGAGGTTCATGAAGGCAGGTCTGGTGACCCAAACATGTGTTGCTGGTTTGACCTGCTTCTCTGTGTCATGCTGGAGGTAGTCTGACTCTCAGGCGCATCCTGATTTGGACTAATTGATAAGGACCGTGTGGCTACTTGACATATTGCTGTGAAACAAGTCTATGTACTGAGTCAGTAACATGTTATCCGTTTCTAATGCATCCATATACATACATTGCAGGAAAGTGGGCAGTTTGAACAAGGCAGAGTGAACAATTTTAGCTGTAAAACAGATATTATTTGTACAATGCATTTAGATTAATTTAGGTTTAGTTCCACTTTGCCCATGTGTAGCCTTTTTTTGGCTGGATTATTTCAGTGTTCTACTGCCAACGATTGTATCCCTGTTGTTAGGTAACTTAACCCTCTCTCATTTCTTCAGTGGAATTTTTGGTTAGACGGATGGTTATCCTCAAAGAACAAAGTATTACATTATCAGCAAATGACTGATGTTTTGGCAGCAGAGTTAGGTAATTCAGGACATCAAGTCTGTGCTGCTTGGTGGACCACGGCAAGCATCTTTTCTTTTCCTTTTTTTGCACAAATACAACGAATACATTATTCTGTCCTTAGTGTTTAAATGGAGACACATTGCTGTATTTCTGTGAGTACTCAGATTAAGTATTAAGATTAAGTAGTTTGAGTAAATCATTTTCATGGTACGCAGTAACTCGACTTCCCAATCAAAACATACTTTCTCACTCACCCCTAGTGGTTTCAAACCAAACCATGCTTAGTCTGACGAGTTGGTTCACACACTTAAAGTGAACAGATGGCAGTTGGAATAATCCATATCAATGGATCGTTAAACATCGTCATAAATGTCAGTAATTATTATTATTATAATTATTTATTGTATGGCTGCATGTCAACACACCGCTAACTGTTTCTCAGCTTCTTACTAATCTAGCTCCCTCCTCTTCTCTCTGTGCTTCATCGCAGGCGTTTGAAGTGGCAGAGACTCAGCTGGGGATCCCGGCCCTGTTGGACCCAGAAGACATGGTGTCCATGAAAGTGCCTGACCGGCTCAGCATCATCACATACGTCTCTCAGTACTACAACTTCTTCAACAACAAGTCTCAAGGTGGGTACAGTACATTCTGATGGATTCACTTCAAGCAATGTAAGGCTGTACCAAATGCCTTTTTTACTTATTTTTTTACATTTGAAGCTTCTATCAAGGTTTTCCAATGAAGCTTTGAATGTCTGCTGTCATATTTTATGAAGTCATCATGCAAAAAAAGGGGGAGGAAGATAATAATTGTGTTAATGTGGTTCTATATTTGTAATTTATGGTGCTGTTAGTTTGCTGCTACGCTGCCCTGTTAATGCATGTGCGTGTCTCCCTTTGTGTGCGGCAAGCGGTAAAGGAAAAAGACATTAGTGAAAAATGTTTTTACATTGGCTCAATGCCAACAAATATTGACGGAAGCAGAATATTTCTTTAGATAAAAACATTTTAATTTAGTCAATGATAACATCAATCTTTTTTTCAATAAATTTTGACTTTTGGACAACACACTGGAGTTTTTGGAAATGTTTGTGTCACACGAGTCAGAAACAATCTTACGCTGGAGTCTAATTCTAAAACTAGTATAATGATAATAATATTAGCCTAATCTTTTATCTGCAACTGTGCAGAAATACTGGCTTTAAACAGAATGAACTGCCATGCAAAACAAAGCATTCAAATGTTAACGTTATGAGTGAGGCTTCAAACTATAGTTAATAGAGATAATATTCATTTGATGATTTTGACTTATATGAAATCTGCATATAGTGTGTTTCTCATCCAACCCTGATTTCAGAGCCATAAAAACTCTCCACCCTCTGCACATCTTGAGATGGAGCAACTTGCATAACCTGTGTGTGTGACAACATTAACTGATGACTTCCTTTTTCCGCAGCAAACCCCCCTTGCATGAAAAGGCTGAGTTCTGTCGGTCATATTGAGCCAGCCCAGAAAAGGCCCCCGACCCCTTTGGAAGACAAAGTGGTTGAGTCTGAGGTAAGAACAAGACTTGGCACCAGGAGAAACAGAAATTACCCTGTGCATGTGTTGATAATGATTTTTTATTTATTTATTTTTTTACTTTAGGCCACAAATAACTTTAAACTCTGAACTACATCATTTCTGCATGATACTCTACTGGAGCTGCATGTTAACGAGCTGTATTCTTTGAGTAATATACCGTTTGTCGTGTCCTTTTAAAGCCTGGATAATCGCACTGAAACTGCACACATTATTTTGGTAGTACACTGGTGTGTATCTGAAGCCTTGGATTATCTAAGTGTAATTCTGCATGTGCTATTTGGGGGTATTAAGTCATCAGATCTGTACAATACAAATCCCATCCTGCCATTGCAGTACAACAATGTACACTCTCCACATAAGTGTTTTATAATTACCACTTCCTTGTGTGGGCTTTGTGTTGCACAGCAGGGGGGGGGAAACCTAAGCAACAGAGGTAGTGTAAGTCTATAAAGATAGCCTCTGTATCCTGTCTCTCTTTTCTTTCGCATGCCTTCAACTTCTTTCCTCCATCGCCATACTCCCATGTACTGGCAACCTCCCTCTCCACTTCCACCCCCCTCCCCCTTCTTCAGATGGGAATCCATTCCACTCCCTCCTCTTCCTGCTCTTCTTCCTCCTCAAATCTGATCCCCCCTCCGCTCTCTCCTGAGCCTAGGCAGTAGGGTGGGGGTGGGGGTGGGCTAGGAGGTGAAAGTTAGGTCAGTCTTTTTTTAACCATCTCCTGTACAAAAAATACTAACTATAGTCCAAAAAATACTAACAATAGTACTATCCTAACACTGTGTGCCAAGTTTTGGATTGCGCTGCTGCTAACCCCCTTTTTTACTTAACACAAAAAAAAAAACGAATAGAAAAACCCCAAATGCCTAAAAACAATATATCTATCCTGAATACCAATCATATCCAAAATATGTGACTCCCAGAGACACTAACCCAAGCTGTTTTGGATTTTGTTACTAATAAAAACTTTTTTTTTATTTATAATAACATCACATTTTTCTTAAATCATGTTTTAAACTGAACACGAAATGCAGTAACGAACCACACAAATCAATGAGCAGTAGATGTCGAGCAGATGTAGCGAGCTAAAGGAAAATGAACAGTCCGCATCCTTAAATCCTGACTCCGTGTGTGATCTCCCCCTCCCCCATTACTCTCCATCTTCCCCCCTTCCCCTGACGTCTCCTCCCCTGTCCCCTCCCCTGCAAACAACGTCCCGGGTCGCTCGCACTAGCCGAGGCAGCCCGCGGAGACAGGTGTAGAAGCGGTCGCAGCGGCCAAGTGCAGCACACTCAGCAGCACCTGTGCAGCCTGCCAGAAACACGTCCACCTAGTGCAGAGGTTTCTGGTGGACGGCAAGCTCTACCATCGCAACTGCTTCAGGTGAACACTGCAGCTTCTGTCTACCTGTGTGTTATACAGTCTTGTTTAGCCATGAGTGGAGCCATATTTTCTAACAACGCAATGAAAAACAGATGCTCTTTTGAGTTTCTTAAAGTGATAATCCTCAAGATTTTGTTCCTGGTTGATTTGGCAACACCTGTGGTTACTGGTGGTGACGGCAAGTGCGATTTATTGGTACAGTTTACATGAAAGCAACTGTGGTATTTATTTACAGAGAAACCAGCAAAACAAACCCACAGTTTTAATAAAGAAGTCAGACAATAATTGACCTTTTTCTATTATGTCATGAGAAACGTTGCCCATGTTTCACTAGTTGAATGATTGTAATGTGAGCAGGCAGCAGTATAAAAAAACATGCATGCCTCATTTCCTGTAAATTTATCATGTGAAGGTAAGCGATTTGAATTCCCTGTGGAAATTGCGGACCCCGCCACTAACAACAAAAACTACTTTATAGAGAGGTGTTTAGAGAATGTAAAAACATTGATAACCTCCTGTCGAACAAACGCTAGCCATAAATGGTGTCAAACACTGGATTTGATTTCATGAAAATCTTAAGGAGAATAAATGAGTTAGCGGTTAGATTTTGTACCTATCAAACAATACCAGACTACTGTGTATTATTTTTGACAGACTGGCTCATGTTATTAATCGCTTTATAGCTTTATATCTCGACAATCTTTATGTCCCGTTGAAGATCTAACTGTCGTCCTGTGTCATTGTTGTCTCAGGTGCACAGAGTGTCGCAGCACTTTGCTTCCTGGATCCTACAAATTAGGAAGCAACTCTGGGGCCTTGGTCTGTACACATCACCTTTCAAGGCATGCTTTAGCCAATCAAAACGGCTGGCCAGATCTCAGTCAGAGCCCACTGGGGATAGTTCAGCCTGTCAGGATTGGTCGCAGCCCAGTTCCTCACACCTCGCCCTCTGAGAGGGACCAGGCAAGGACTCCTTCTCCAGTAAGCCAAACAAATGAGACTGACATGCCAACCAGTGACTCTGCCACAGTCACTGCTGTTACAACAAGTACCGCAGACTCCAAAGCAAAAGAGATGGATGGCGGTGCAGAGACAGAGGTGATGCCACGTTCTTCTTCTCCTCCCAACCCTTTTGATGAGAGTGACGAAGAGGAGGAAGAGGTGGAGAAAGAGGAAGGAACTAAAACACCAGACAAATTGACGACCAATGGGGAGCTCCATTCTACACCCGTCATTCATCATGATGCTGCCAGTCGGCCAGTACCGGCACCACGCCGGGTCGCTGAGCCCACCCCTCCTCCTCGCCCTGCCCCCCGGGTTCGCATACCCCGTACTGCAGATGGCCTTACAGTCGGTGCGTGCTCACTGCAGAATATAAGTGATTACAGATGAAAATAGGTTTTGTTGATATTTATCCTCACATTTTTCTTGAAATCACAGGTCACCACCAGAAGCCTCTGATTCCTCCCAAACCTCGAGAAAGATCGCGTTCTCCTGGAAGGTAGATGAGCGTCTGTTGAAGGCATCTTTTTCTGTCCATTGCCACCATTTCATCAATGTAATCATATCATCACAGTCTTTCTATGTCTCAGTTCTGGATTGCATCTTGTTACAGCATGTAGTTGTTTGCCCCTCCGTGCCTCTGTTTGCTTGTATTTTGTTGTCTCCCCCTCTCTGACCCCTCCATCCCTATCTGTGTGTTTCACTGTCCAGCCTGTCCAGTGGCCCCCAAAAGCCCAAAGACCCACCTTGGCTCGCCCTGGTCCAATCAGAAACTAAGAAGAAGAAAGCCCCTCCCCGTCCCCCTGCTGGACTGGCAACCCCTCCCAATACAGGCTCTCTGTCCTCTCTCAAAGGGGAGGGCTCCAGACCCAGCACACCCCCTCCGCCCTCCAACCCATTCGAGGATGATGATGATGATGAAAATGACGAGATAGAGGAAGAGGGGAGCGAAGGTGCGATTCCACCCACAGTTGTAGCGAGCCACCCGTGGTACAGCATAGGTCAGGCCGCTGATGCGCCAGGTGCAGACACTCCCCCTAGTGGAGGAAGCTTGTCCCGCTCTGCCAGCCCTGGGAGCGGCAAGAGCAAGAAGCGGCTGGCACCTCGAGCTCCACAGCCACCTGCTGGTCACCAAGGTCAGTTTGATCAGCATTGCAATTTCCTAACATCAGACTGTGCTCCCTCTGTGATTTATCTACAGGAATGAAATGCAAAGTCAAGACTTTACATTTAGCCCCTTTTTATTGTCCTTTATCTCACCTCACCAGTTAGTCTGTACATAGTGCAGACGGGAATACTTGCCAATGTAGTTACTCTTGAGGTGGTAAGGTAGAACTGTGTAAGTTTGTTTGCGTCTGCTCATGTCGTAGTTCCCTACACTGCCAATACATGTTAGCATTAATTGCAAAACAACTAATTTGTTGCTGTATTTCTGTCGATTTTTGTTGAAATGAAAGTACGAGGTTAAAGAGTCAACATCAGTTTATATATCATGAAGGATATTTTCAAGACACTTAGCCACCATTGACTACAGATTAGAAATAGAAGGTATGTACCATCTGTATTCTGGCTACATTTAGTACAGTTTGGATTATCTGTGAGCTTTGTTTTCGAATGCCTGTATGGTGTCGCGTACACTTTTAAACATACAAACAAACACCCTCAAATGTATAATGTAAATTGGCACTTCAGATCAGTTGAACTGGAACAACGGTTGGATTACAAAAAACAGAGAGAGAGTGGGATGTTGTAAATAGATATTCATTGTTTTTTTTATTCTTTTCCCCATTCCCTCTTTACTTCAATCTGTCTCAACTACTTTGATTCCTGTTTCATTTCTGCAATTTTTGCTCTGTGGTTTTTGATTAACCTTCTTTCCTCTTCAGTTCTCTCTCACTCTCAGCCCTCCTCTTGCTCTCCCTCTCCAGCTCTCAGCACAGAGAGTCTGTCTTCTGGCTCGGACCACAGCTCCTCCCATCCCCCTTTGGGTAGCAGTGCCAGCAGCGACCAGGAACACATCTTCACCAAAAGTGTCTCGGAGCCTTCGATCTGTTCCCCTTGTGACTCTACGGCCTCTCCTTCCTCTCCTTCCTCATCCTCGACCGAGCGCCTGCCTCGCCCTTCCCTAAGCGCCTACCCTTCTCCCATGCTGTCAAATGCCAGCTCAGCTCCAGCCACCCCACAGACCAGCCGCAGTTTTGGGACCAAAGGGCCCGGAGCCCCTCCTCCGCGACCCCCGACGACCCTCAGCCCATTGGCCTCAGGAGCCTCCCAATCACACAATAAGGTAACAGGTCCACCTCCAATTAAAGCAATATAAAGCAATACACTTTCCACATTATATTTCAGCTTTATCCGTTTTTTGTCATTTTAGCCAATCTGTAAGGAGAACCCGTTCAACAGGAAAGCGTCTCCCTCCCCTGCTAAATCCAAATCCAAACCACCAAAAGGCCCTCGTCCTGCCAGACCGCCAGCCCCGGGCCATGGCTTCCCCCTTATCAAACGCAAGGTATAAAACTAAAGACATGTATACTACTATGACTTTGTATGACATACTATACTGTGACTGTTTTTATGACATACTATATTCAATTCAAACTTTATTTCAGACTCGCAAGAGGGTCTATAGCAATAATAAAAAAAAACATGGAGAACACAAACTTGTCTGGCACTATGCCACCTGGGAACCTGAAATAACACCACCATTGTAAGCCACTATGAGCCTCCGCATACTACCTTTCCTGTAGCTGCACCAAAGATGAGCTGTATACATAGGTGTGCAGAAAGCTCTAACTAATGGACATTTTACATTGACAGAACACATACTGTACTAAACGTGCAAAGCAACATATTTTCCTGAGCATATATATTTACAACACTGTCGATAGATATGTCATCATTCAAATCATCAGTGGGAAAATAGCCACGGTATTTTATTTCCTTGCATGTCATGAGAGGAATATCGCACAAGTTAACTCAGAAAAAAACTAATTTCCCATCCTCTTTACTTCTGACTATCATGACATTACTCTAACTTTTTTGGACATTTTAATGGCATACTATATATTTTTTTCTATGCTACAGCATGAGTCATAAAAGTGTCATAACTTTTATGACTCATCCTTTAGCATAGAAAAGAAAATATTCATAGAATTGATGAAATATCCATCCAGGTGCAGTCAGACCAGTACATCCCAGTAGAGGACATCCACGGGGAGATGGGTCAGCTGGAGAAGCAGCTGGATGAACTGGAGCAGAGGGGAGTGGAGCTGGAGAAGAAGCTGAGGGACAACCCCAACGGTAACACGTCACATTAGTTTTACTGGAGTTTCTTGAGTACAAGTTAAAGGTCTCTTATTGTAAAAAGTGAGATTTCAACTTCTTCTTTTTTTGTTGTAAAGCAGGTCTAGGTGCTAAATAAATACTGTAAAAGCTTCAAAACGCTCAATCCACGGAGAAACGCACACAACCGGTATTGAGGAACTGTGCCTTAAACGAGACGTCCAGTTGACCAATCAGCGCAAACATAAAATAAGAAAAACATTACTCATTTATCGCTGTGTTTTCAGATGAGGATGAGGAGCACCTGTTGGTGGACTGGTTCACTCTCATCCATGAGAAACACCTTTTAGTACGACGAGAAGCTGAGCTGGTCTACACGTAAGTATGACATGCAGCAAATGTTAGAATCATTCGCCTTCATCAGTCATTTCTCCTTCACATATTGGGAGCTGGGTAATAGTTGTACAAGGAAGGTTTTCAGGAATACTTTGCCCAGCTTTTTGTAATTGCAGCAGATTTATTCAGTGCAGCTATTCAGCCCACTTCCTGGGCTTGATTTTAGTTTCCCCAGAGTCTGGGGGGGGAATCAAGCACGGCTAGTTATTCAGGGGGATGAAATGTTTTCTCCGTTGCAGCCTTTTTCCTATATTTAGGCTCATTATAGTTTTACATGAAGACTTGTCAAAAAGAAGTGTAAAAGTACAGTAGTACATGGAAGGTTAGCCGTGTGTAATACACTGTCTACATGTTGCTTACTGCAGAGCGAAGCAGCAGAACCTGGAAGAGAGGCAAGCTGACGTGGAGTATGAGCTGAGGTGTCTTCTCAACAAACCAGGTGTGTTTGGCCTTATCCTGTTCGGAAAATAACTTCTAATCAGATTTAAGTGCAAGTGTACTATGTTCACATTGCATATTAATATGTTGAAAGAAAACCTAAAGAAAATCATTCATTATCATCCCTCCCTCAGAGAAAGACTGGACGGAGGAGGACAAGAGTCGGGAGCAGGAGCTAATGTCTGAGCTGGTGACCATCATTGAACAGCGCAACCAAATTGTCAACAACATGGACCAGGACAGGCAGAGGTAATCCGGCAGTTAACTGTGTATCTCTGCTGTGTATTGGTCAGTGATACTTTGCAGCTACCAGAACTCTAACAGTCATTCTGTCACAGGGAAGAAGAGGAGGATAAACTTATGGAAGCCATGCTGAAGAAAAAAGGTGGGCTGAAGCGTAAACTCCATTTACTTTACAGGTCATTTAGCAGACGCTCTTATCCAGAGCGATTTACAGTGAACTAACTACAGGGACAGTCCCCCTGGGGAAACTCGGGGTTAAGGGCCTTGCTCAGGGGCTCAATGGTGGCAGACCTGGTATTGAACTCACAACCTTCCGGTGATCTATTTGAAAGCCTGACCACTAGACTACCACCACCCGTTTGTAGCGGGTTAAAGATTCTTTACATAAATTAATATAAAATGTAAATGTGTCATCTCACTATTTCTTCTTTCCCATACTTTTACCTCATCAGACTTTCATAAGGATCCGGACGTTGACCAGCGGCCGAAGAAAAAAGGGGCAAAGTTCAAACCCATTAAGGTACTCAAGCGGCTGAGCCATAAAGGAGAACCAGGCAAGAGCCACAGCCCCCGCAAGGAGAAAACACCATAGAAGGGACACATTTCCTCCCAGAGGATACGAGACTGTTTTAACAAGACTAAGGCCATTAAAATGTAAGAAAAGAAATGAATCAGGTCCGGAAGATACGATGAGTTCTCCTTTTTAACTGTGTGATTAACGACTTGGAAGTGCAACCTAGAATCCACTCCCTGCTCTCATCTTACTTGATGCTTCTCCAAAAAGTCTCTTCAGTGACTATTTTCAGTTGCCTTTGTGTGTTTTTAAGGAGATGGTGTAGCAGCTGACGTGTTTGTAACCTCTCTGGCGGCGGGTTTCTGAGCGACTGCACTGATTTGTTGTATGTTGCTTCACTGTCCTTTGCGTTGCACAGCACGTCCGACCCGGCAGGCCTTTACCAAGGTGCAACAAAGGGGTGACTCGACAGTTGACTTTGAATGAAAGTTGATCCCTGATATCCATGAGTTTTTAATCATTTTTTCCTGACGAACACTTGCTGAATACCCTCTTCTCCTCTATTCCAAAGATCAGAAGCTGGATATCTAAAAAGGTTTCTTGTCAAGTCTAGTTTAAGCTGGTGGTACGAGTGAAAGTAAATCTTGTGTCATCTACTCTTGAAATGCTCGATCGACAATGGATACCTAAGCTCTTCTAGCTGCTTTGGTATGATTGTTTGTGGTTTCCTTGTTTTTTTAGTTTCTTCTATCATAGTTTTGCGATTGTGTCATCAGTGTAAATGCATACCATCAAAGACGTGGATGAACATAGATATACAGTATTAGTGTGTGTGCGTGTGTGTGACTGGAAACAAACTCAAAATCAGATTGATTTAGAAAATGTGAGGTCTGGAGATGTCAAAAGGTTTATTAATATGAAAGGTCACACATGCAATAATGATAATTAGAAAAGGCAGATATACAGTATTTTAACAACTGTAGAGAAGCACCAGCTTATAACAGTCCTAACCATTGGAGGGAACCCTGAATATGCAATCATTAATTTATATTTTACTATGCCTTTCTGTATGTTTCCATGTTTTGCCTTAAAAGTGAATAGGAAAACAATGTGTTAATATTGTTCGTACGTGTGCCATTTATTTAATTGCATATGCGGATGAGCATCATTTGTTTGAGCTAATGTAAATGTCAGTATGTTTACTCACTTTGTTCCTGTTTGTCAGTTAGTCTATTTGTCCTCCATTTGAAATGGTAATCTCCGTTGTGTCTGTGTTTCTGCTCTGTGCCTGTCTTCCTGTCCAGCTGGAACCAAGGGCTTCTGTAGCGCCACATTTCTGTCAGCTATACATTGTTCTAAAACAGCAGCAGGATTATAAAAAATACTGACACTGGAAGGCAGAGGAATAAAATAACTTAATGCAAGTTGTTCATGTTTCTTGTAAATGTAATGCTTTTACAGCCTGAAGAAGCTTTAGCCTGTAGCTGTAGCCTCTTTGCAGACTCATTATATCGCACTTAAGTCGACCCCTTCATAATCTGAATGTGAAGTTCTAAAGCTTGCACCTGATTTCCAGGAAATTTCCAAATGTTCAGTAACTGGCAGTCTTCTCTCCTCCCGTCTCTATCAACTCCATCTTCTCTGCTCTCTGCTCCACGGTCCTCTCGGATGTCTTTGCATCCTTCTTGGGACTGCGAGCCTTGTCCAACACCTGCAGTTCTCGAATCCTCTGTTGTAGTCGTGACACAGCACAGGTTCAAGGGTGATTGCAGTTTCAATTAGGTCTGATATGTGAACCTAAATGTCTGAATACAGACTGGCACTAATGTAATTTTAAGGATTGATTTACATTGCTATTGATCTGTGTTAGTACCTAATTATGTTGTTGAAAAAGAACATTAACACACACTAAACAGTAAATTAGTGCATTGAAAACACCTGTGTTACCAAAAACGTTTTCAAAAGCCAGGACCACATAATACTGACATCATTTGAGCTAATATTACCTGAGATATTTCAGTGTTGATGATGTTGATGTACTGCTTCTCCTGACCCAGAGAGTACATTTCTGCCAGAAACTGTCTTCTCTCCTCTATCTCATCCACAACTACAAAAGAAACAAGTTGTTATTATTAGACTTATTTAAAGGGCACTGGATATATTTAGTCGAGCAGAGTAGCACAGAGCAGAATTTATATTTAGTCTGAAATGAATAGAAACAGACCATCAACATGACTGCAACGTCTTCATTCAAATGTTCATTTAATTTTGACAGGACTTTATTCCACATTTTATAATAAATTATGAGTAATTGCACGTAGAATGACTATATCAATAAAAGCAATGCAGCACAAAACATTTAGTGAGACTGGTTATGGGAAGCGTTATGTTGAGTGTCTATAAGCATACTTGTATTACAAAGTGTTGGGTCAGAAAGTAATTCTGTCTCATTTTGTTTTTAAAATGAGCTTACAACTACATGTCAATGATTTGACAGGTTAAAATAAAAAATAGTGTATATCCATTGTTTTTTTTCATTAAGCATATGCCAAACATTTACTTGTGTTCAACAATTTTTTTTGTTTTAGCATAAATATGAAACGCGTCATGTCTAAAACTAAAAAAATAATGACCATTATTTAAATTCCCTCAAGTCTGACTGGAAAGACTAAAGTTAGACTTTACTTGCTGACTATTTTATTTTGTTACACAATATTTTATTTATTTTTTCGAGAAAAGAATGTAAAGGGTATCTCTTGTACATCATCTGATTCTGTGCAGTCAGCCTCACCTTCCTGATACCGGTCTCTCTGCTCCGCTACTTCTCGGTTCAGACATGCAGGAACATTTTGGGAAGATGCAGCTGTGGGCTCTTCTTCTCCCGTTGCCAAAATATTCTGAAGCCTCCTCTTCTCTTTCTCTAAGTCTCCTAGTGTGAAAAAAACGAGTGACAAGACTGGATGTGCGTCAGGGTGCAGAAAATAATACGAAAAAGGTCACCCACATTTTGTGATGAATAACCTGCAGTATAAAGCAATTATTTGCAATATAAGCCTGTCAAAACACATAAATGCAGGATTAATAACAGCTTCAAGAACGTACTTAAAGGACCAGGATGGAACTTTTCTCTGACGTAGCTGTTTCCAGAGCGACAGGATTCAGCACTGCGTCTCTGAGGCTTGCCTGGCAGACGTTTCTGGACGCATTTACTGGTTTTAGGCTGAGGGGGGAGAACTGATGATGTGGGGTCAGAGGTCAGTGGTAAAGCTGCTCCGTCTGTCGCCGAAAAGTAAAAAAGATTCAAAAATGTTGTAATGCTAAATGTTTCAAAGAACACCACAGTGCACCTATTATATTATTTTAGAGTCACAACATGATATAATCTGGATTTTTCACATTAAAATTGTTGTAACAATATATAAAATATCTATAGTTTATATCTGTGTATAATACAGTACTATCACACAAATTATCACCATATTGCATCCCCCCAACCTCTCATTCAAAGGTCTCAAACTTACTCTTGAGGCATTCGTTGATCTGTTTTCTCTGGAGGTTGGTGAGTCTTGTTTCCTGCATCATTACTAAGCACCAGGAAAGAGTGATTCACATTTCAAAGCAATCATAGTGTCAAGTAGGTTGAGAATCAGCATCACTCTACCCGGCTGCAACAAAGAGACTCAGTTATAAATAAACAAGCTAGGTGCCGCATTGGATTAAATTCAAATAAGACATTAACATAACCAGTCTTGAATGTAACCATTTGTATGTGATTCCATTTTGTTGAAATTATTGAAATATGTTAATAATCAAAGTAAAAGTTGAAATGACAATAGTATGAGTCACTTGTATAATCAAGTAGATACTAAGGAATGTAACTGTGCAACTTATGGTCACAAGCATATGAGTACAGGGCCTGAGACTAAGAGTCACAAGCAGAGCTGTGAGAGAGAAGTAAACAGATACGAATGTGTGTAACTATGTGTATGTGTGAGAGGGAGAGGATAAAGGATGAGCTGCCAGCACAGCCCAGAGAAAGTATATAAAAGGCCAAGGATTTAGAGGAACTGGGTTCTTCCGAGACCAGAGACGTGAGCCTACCACCAGCAGACAAGAGGACTCAGAAGAATAATAGTAGAAAAGTTGCATGATCTACCCAACGGAGCACAAAGAAGGATTTGCCAGCAGCCAAACAACTTTGGATGACAAATTTAAACTTTTGAGTTTCTCTGCTAAATGGAGGATTGGATCTAACGGAGATCAGGGACTTTGGACAAAGTCATGAGCGGCCTGGAGGCCATCACACACCAGGACGGAAAGACAGCCAGCAGTCTGACCTCTCTCTCCCCAACCGATAAGTACTACAGAGTAGTTACAGCAGAAATATTTTAGACATATATATATATATATATATATATATTATAAGAGTTGGTCTAGACTCACCTTAGGTCCATCAAGGTGTAATAAACGGGATCTAACAATAGCCACCCACCATTGATGAATAGATGGAAATAATATATGAAATATATATTATGGAAAGGTTGTCATTTTCCTTTAAAGTCCAAAAAGATTGATTTTTTCATGATTTGGACCAAGTGGACTGAGTACATTAAACCTAAAAAGTCAGACCTTGGTTGACTTGATAGAATAAATGTGAGGATATAATATGATTTATATTATTTCATGGCTTCTAACAGCTTGCACTTTATTATTTTTTATTATTTTTGTTAAATTGTAAATAAACAAAGTTAATGTCATAAAAGAAGACCTGGAAGAACCAGGCTGTAAAATGGTTATCAATTTGTTTTATTTTAAGTGTGCACAATGCGATGTGGATCTACTTGCAGTAATACTGATACAATGTGAAATGATGAATGTGAAATGAATGCTTTTCCAAAATAAATCCTTCAAAGCACAAGCCTACACAATGATAATTGCACTGTGCGCACACACACACACACACACGTGTATGTACACGGACATACACCAACATCAACTCCTATACTTCCCTTTCACACTAGAATATTAACAAGTGCATCATCTCACATCTCAGCATATCCTGGGTCTCCTTGCTGTACTGGGCGGCCCTGGGGTTGTTCCACAGTCCTCCTCTGCCATCTCCACTCTGTGAAGAAGCCTCCATCTGCAACCTCAAAGACACCATCAGCCAGCTCAGGGGCTTCATTTAGCTGTTATCTCTGTTATATTGAAACATGTGGCTCAGTTTTAATCTGTTCATTTGAATAAATGTCTAAACAGCTGTGGTGATGATGTCATTCTAAATCCTGGGGGGAAAAAATATATATACAGTATATGACAATTCCTTTTATTTAATCATTAGCGGTTACAACTGCAATTCCTTATCATTCCAATAGTTACATTTTGACTTGGATTTAATTGTGTATATATATATATATATATATATATTTCTACTCCTCAGCACAATTAGCTTAGCTTCATTGTGTTTACATTGACTAGCGTTAGTGCGCCTGCTGCTAGGTGGCTAACAATAACAGTTGACTGTCAGAAGGGTAAGAAGTTGACCTTATATGAAAGAAACATAAAAGAAAACAGGATATAACTTAAGAAAGACTCGAAAAAAACTTACTTTAAACAAATCCTTCGCGAACACTTAGCGTTAGTTAGCTAATTACGGTCGTTAGAGGTTAGACGGCAGTGTCTGTCTGTTGCTATGGCAACTAAAACAACTTCAAGCACTTCCGTTCTCGAGCGTCATAATGATCGGACACAAAACAGAAATGTTCTGAATCACTTCACAAGTTTTTACCTTTTCTCCTGGCACTAACTTCACCACTCAAATCACTGTTTATTAAACAACAAAACAATCTGACTTAGTGTCCTTATATCTGTGCATGTATGTAGTCCTGTTTTTATTTGTATTATTATTATTTTTAATCTAATTGTTTTTTTATAAATTTTATGCTCTTATGTTTTTGTTTTACTTATATCTGTTGTGCATGTGCTGCTATTGTTTACTTAAATGTTTTGTATATTATTATTATTTTGTCAATAACAAAAAAATCATAACAATCAGAGGTATTTTTAGCTTCTAAATTGAGATGTTTTTTTTTTAAACAAGATTCAATTTTACAGCAACATATTTTGAACACTGAAAATGTGCCTGTACTGTTCTTTAAAAAAACAAACAAATAAACCCGCAGGCAACATATGACCACGAGATGGAGACAAAGACAGTTTGTTTTGTTTGTGTTGATGCTTCCATTGATAAAGTTCATAGGATAAAAAATATAAAAAAAGTTTCGTTTTCAAAACCAGGCTCTAGACTAGGCATATCATTGAAGGGATATTTATAGCCAGGTGATACCAGATGAAAAACTAAAAAAAGAACTAAAAAACTAAATGCAGTAATAATACTACTGTGATGTTTCTCTTTACTTTGCAGCTATATATATATATATATATATATATA
>CALSBV010012168.1:1515566-1547926 GCA_943590825.1 Bovichtus diacanthus
ATATATATATATATATATATATATTATATATATTTAAAAAAAATAATTAAAAAGCTATATATAGCTACATATATATATATATATATATACACACACATGTAATTTTAAAGTTCTTGTACTTTACTACAGCGTAAGTAATAGTGCTTGAATACACGTATTTAGTTACATTCCACCTCTGGGTATGACTACATAAAGCACACATTATCTCTTCTTCTGTTAGTGTCTTTCTGTCTTAGACCAACTTGTTAATTCAAGTATGGTGTGTGGAGGCAAACTCTCCTCCTCCTCCAAACAAACAAACAAACAAACAAACAAATGTGTTTAGGGGCCATAAAGAGAGTGGCACTTCAGTTTTCAGCCTGTCTGCTTAGTGGATGTCTTGTGTAGTCATCACTGAGAGGGAAAGAGAAGCTCTTTATCAGCGGTGGGCTAGTCATCAGGGATCAGCAGCAGTCAGGGGTCCATTATCTGTGAGAAGACAGCAGCCTGCCTCTGCCCCATGTCAACAGATAAACAGCAGCCAAAATATAATCACCTTTCACACACAGATCTTCTCAGAAGTCAGAGCCGCATTTCCTCACTGGGAAGACAGAGACCGACCTGTACATGTGTGTGTGGAGTGTGTTAAAACTACTAGAAGTATTGGCTCATCAAAGGGGATGATGTTTTAATTGCAGACTTAAAAACTGAATCATAAGCTGTATAAGTGTGTTTGTTTATGAGCAATACAAACATCTGTTTGTTCTTATTTACTAGTATCATGTTTTCACTATTAATGTCTGTATTGACAATTATGTCAATTTTAACTTATTATAAACGGGTCACACACCACATGTGCACACACACTTCACTGTCCATGCACTCTGTGCCAATGCATGCTTTATTAGATAATGGCCAGACATCTGATAGCCACGTTAACATGTGAATGAAAACTAACATAGAGACCCCTGCACTACTCTGCAGTGTCAGGGGTCATTTTGCAGTATTTTTTATAAAACCTCTAGTACATTTTTTATTGGCTTGACTAACAGTTCAATATGCAGATGTTTTTTTTATTACTTGTAATTTGTATTGTTATTAATCATTGCAGTATCCTGATATATTTCGTTATTTTTACGTCTTTAGAGAGACTTGATTGATTATTGCTATTCATTTCTTGTTTAATCATCATGGACTTACAAAGTCAAATGTCACCCCTTTATGGTTTATTTTATTTGATATACAATTGAGATTAACACTTCCTCCTTGGGTTGTTTGATTTAGTTTAGGTTCAAGTGTCTGAGTCAAAATGTGGCAGAGATCTATGTCACATACATAATAAAGTTGCATTTGAATTTGGGGGGAACTGTAACTGCACTATACCTGCATTCTGGTCTATACTTTTTTTTATCCATGCATTTTATTTTTTCCTGTATTCCTTCTTGCATCTATCTAATTTTATCCTTTTATAATGTGTTTTAAATGTTACTTTAATGCATTTCTGTTATTTATTTATTTTTATTTCCTTATGTAAAGAAGTACAAAATAAACTGCAAATAAACTACCTTTCCTAAAGTTACTTTGACTTTCACATCTTCCAATGACAAACCCAGATGAGATGATTGTTTGTGTTTATTTCTAAAATGTAGATATACAGTAGCTGCCGAAGTGTGGGCATTAAAAATACAGCAATCATTACTTACAATTTATTAAAAATAAAACACAATTATTGTTTGAATTGTTTGCCATTTTCTATTATTACATTTCAGCTATAGGCATAATGATTTCTTTCAAATTTTTAAATTTAAATAATTTTCTTAAATAGCTTTTCACATTAAGTGCTGATGAACATGCTTTCAACTACTGTACTTCCTACTTTAAGTTGTAAAACCTAACTTTAAAAGCAGTTTAGTCAGTCCATAATTTTCAGCAAAGGTTTAAGTCTATTTCTCTTTAAAGACGTTGTTGCCCATCATGAGGTATTGGGGAAACTAACTGATTCAGTCAAGTACTTAAACATTAAAAAAGATGATTTGGGTGCTCTGTGCTCATCAGAGCCGACCTTTTGCTCTGAATCCCACGGAAAAGGAAGACTCACTTGAGGTGAGAAAGTTCTTCGTTTTTGTAAATGAACAATCTTAAAGGATTAAAAAGAGGGGGGCCAGCAAAGTACCTCACGCTTACGCTCCACCTCCTAACGGTCAAAACCTACATGAAAAAGAGAGATTTGAAGTTAGACTTGCAGCTGACAGAGATAGACAAGAGAGAGGTGGGAGAGATAGCAGGGGGAATGGAGTAAAGGAGGCAGCTTTAAGAACCTGTTTCTGCGGCCTTTAGCACCGAGCGGACTGTAACTGGGATGAATGGCCTGGTAAACTGGGATATGACTTTCTGTTAGCTTATGATGCTCATGTAAAAACAAAAAGAAGCGGGAAAAAAAAAAAAAGGAGAAACTTCACTATTTTTGCTACCAGTGACAATCGGCATCCTATCAAAGTGCTTGATGGCTGTTACGCAGGCTGTGCTCCCTTCCTTCAGCTCCTTCTCCAACCTCGCTCAATCCAACAACAACATGAAAGTAAGTATCGGGTTGAATCCTACACAGTGACAGAAAAAAATAACTTGATTTGAATTGTCTCATGATCTATATCATTGTGCTGATTATTATTTGTATATTCCATAGATCAATTATTCATTATTTCACTTAATATAAAATTGACAGAGCTGTCCGTCTTTGCACTATAACGCTGAACTTGTGATTCGTCCCATATAACTGGAGACAAATATGATGGTTCAATGTACTTATCGGACGGTAGCATCTGCTAGATAATGTAAAAACAAAATGCAACGATGTAACTCATAATCTAAAGAAAGGGAGTGAAATGTTATATATATGATTCAATTAATGTCTTAAACGATAGGTTTACATTGTTCAAGTCTATCTGACATGCCCATATGTACCGTGAAAAGTTATTAGTGACTGCTGTCCATGCTGGCTGCAAACATTTCCCTTCCTAAAGTGGTTATAATGAAAGTGATGTGGGACAAAATCCATAACTAATTATGTGTGAAACTGGATCTAATATGAGGCTTCAGCAGTTAGTCAGACAAGTAGTCGACAAGTGTTTTTAGTACATATTCCCACTCTATGTTTCCATTTACAGTGTTTCCCTGCTAAGCCCCTGTGGAGGGATTGTAACACCAAGTGAGAATGTTGTACTAAACAGAAAAACACTTGATGATTGAGTGATTAACACAGACGGCTGGAGCCTTATATTAGCATCATCTGATCTCTTAACCGCCAGTATGGACAGCGCCCAATAACGCTTTTAATGTACATATGGACATGTGGGTATTGTTTGAAGACGGATTTAACCCTTTTGCCTCACTTTTAAAAAGTTGCTCTGATGTCCTTAGAGGACAAACATGTCTGCATCAAAAAAACTGCCATAACAATATAAGATGTTAATATTATATTACACTTTCACTGAGTTATATTTTTTTTACCAACTTCAGTCCTGATTATTACTACCAAATATTCATTCATTTTCAGAATTTTAACCCTTTAAATGCCAGTTTGTTTGTCATGTACCACTGCTGTTTTTACGAAAAATAAACAAAAAATTATTGAATTATTTTCTGCATACTAAATGCTAGTGGGATTTTTTTTTCTTCACAGTCTGGGATATGTCAATGATTAAAACATGGATTGTGATGCATTGCATCAAACACATAATGAAAATGGCTCAATCTGGTAGAAAATAGTAAAAAACTTAAATTTTGACACCATGGCTCTAGATGTAAAGCCTGATGTAATACGAAGCATAATTTTAGGCTGTAAGGGCCGAGGGGTCAGAAATTGTGGTTTTAATGGCTTTCAATGCCGACATGTTTGTGTCTGAGCGTCTGTATTTTGGCTACAAAGTGTATTATAGACTTTTATAGGAGCTGAGGTTGAACTCACAAAATTCAGGAAAAACAAAAACAAAACTCACACGTTTGCCAAAATGTCTTCCCTTCGTGATCATCACTTCTCAATGCTCTCCAACACATATAGGTGTGGAAGTCTGAGAGCGACTCTCTCCTGCTGGACTCCTTCAGCAACAAACTGTCACCGAGCAGCTCTGAGCAGCTGCACGTCTCTCAACAAAAGACTGAGGAGCTCCTGGATGATGACAGCCAGGCATCCTGGGACATTGAGTTCCTGCTGTCTGATTGGAGCGACCCATCTCCTGACCTCAACCCGTCTCTGGACAACAACGACCAGCGGATCCCACAGTTAGACCCAAACACAGCATACCAAGAGGCGGCCGTGTTTAAAGACCAACCAGCACAGGAGCATGTGCAGGTGAACACTGGCTGCCTCATGGAGCTCCTTTCCCCCACTGAAACCACAATGTCAGTACAGCCAGAGCTGTACCACCAAGGTTATGACGACAACCAAACGGGTCGGACTTCATTTCCCAGTCTACCTAATGTAGACCAGTTTGGCTTCCCTCAGGGAGGCAGTGTGGAGAGGCACAGCCGAGGAAACCTCACTAAAGTCTCATCCTGGGACTTTAATCCTTACTATGCCCAGCAACACCCCTCCATGGTGACCTTCACCGACAGCAGGTTCCTAACACCTCAAGCTGTGACCCCTGACCCTCGACACTACAGCTTCATGCCCCACTTTAACCACAACTTCAACCTTTTCTGTGACTACACCCACAGCCAGGCGTCTAGTCATCTGCCCCTTCACCAGCAGCCCCTGCTGGTCGAACCACAGCTGCCCCCTGGTGGGGTGGAGGGGAAGCGTGGTCGGAGGGCTACGGGGAAAAAGAGGCCCGCCATACACAGCTGTGAATACCCCGGCTGCAGCAAGACCTACACCAAGAGCTCACACCTCAAGGCTCATCGCCGCACACACACAGGTAAAACCCACTGACTCCACCACAGAAACAACTAAAAAGTTTATAGTCTCAAAATGTAATTTAATGTATTTGTTTGGCAATTCTCTGTTTTATGGTTTACTCTTCAGGGGAAAAGCCTTACCACTGTTCATGGGAGGGCTGCAGCTGGAAATTTGCCCGCTCAGATGAGCTGACGCGTCACTACCGCAAGCACACGGGCCTCAAACCCTACGAGTGTCTGCTGTGTCAGAGGGCCTTCTCCCGCTCTGACCACCTGGCTCTGCACATGAAGAGGCACACTTGATGCTCACACACACTCACACACACACACACACACACACACACACACACACACACACACACACACAGTCATTCAAAAAAAGAAGTTTGAATTCATGACCTAAATCAGTACACTGAACAGTTACATTTGGGAGGGAGTTACCTCAGATATTAACTGAACATGTTCCCAGTATTAGCTCCAAATCTGCACTTGATTATCTGGCTGGTTAACACAGGCTCGCATGTATAACACAGGCATGCCTCTGCGGGAGTAGAGATGAGGCGACCCCAGTGCCATAAAAAATGAAATGTGATGCAAAGCGATGCCCTGCCTCTACATTGAAATGAACTGAAATGGATTCTGAAGTTGGACCAGCTTCTCTGTGTCATATGTTTACTGTACAGTAAGAAAAAAAGCTAAATATTTGCATGATTTGGTTGTTCTCTGAAGAATGCGTTCAGGAGTGAACACTTGACGGAGTATTTTATGAAATTAAATTTTAAAAACTTATTTGCAGGGGGCAAACAACGTAGACTGACACAGTGAAGTGTTGGGACTTGACTTAACTAAAATGTTAGAGTGGATTATTCTCTCTTTGTCTTCCCCCCGATACACACAGACAGAGGACCAGTAAAATAACACGCTTAGTTAGCATGCTTTCAGCAATAAGGTCCACTGTATATTGTGGGTATGTAGACAGAAAACATTAACACTAACACAAGTCACCACCAACCTACCAAAAAAAATAAAAAGGTGTTTAATATGGGTTATAATACAATACACAGTAATGTATCCTGTAGGATCTCATGGCACGCTGAACAGTCATGACTGCTTTATGCTTAGCTGTATTACTGCTGAGATGATCTGATATCTTTGTCTGATTTCCCTTAGAACTTTAGTTAATTGTAATATTGATTGTAATACAAACAAACAAACAAACCATAAAGTATATGTCAAACTATGTGATTATAGAGTAAATGCAGGACTATGCATTTTTGTCGCCTATAGTTATGTTTGTCTGTTTGGGGATTTTTTTATTAAAAAAAAAAAACATATATGCTTTTGTCTCTCGCATCAAGCAGAATTTAAAACTGTAAATAATCAGCATCAAATGCGAGCGACATATTTATTAACATAATCTTTTATATCAACAGAAGATATATTATTGTACAGTGTTTTTTATTCTCAAGAGTGCTTTAAAGTCTTTTAATAATTGTGTTCATCGTCATAATTGTAATAAAGACTGTAAAACTGTCTCGGAGTGTGACATGATTTATTCAGGCCAGCTGATCTTAACACCATCACGTTAACCATGATTCATTGACTCAAAGATAAATCTGTCCTGCATAAAGAAAAATAAAATATGTATCCACCGAACACATTAGAGCTTAGACATTTCATCTGTCATTCTCACAAGTAATGTCAGCCCTCGTCCTTTAGGTGGCAGTGTGTGGCCGGTGTTTCTGATCTGGGTGAGGGTGGTGTTAGGATAAAAAAATCTTCTTATGTAACTCAGCACTCACGGATTCATCCTGATTATGTAAGAGGATGGAGGTTGTCATCACATTACGTCTCGCATGCACTTGCAGAGACATGTATACCCTCAGGAAAGACAAACACAGAAAAGCAAACACAATTACACACTCGGCTACCAAAATTTGTAACACATACTTAAACACACAGACACACAAATAAATGAATTTCAATGAGCTTTTAACCGGAAGAGATTTTGTTTGGCTTCTGTTTACATCGGGCATGATCCAAGTGTAATATCTCCTTAAACAGTCATTTGAGTTGCACAAAACATCTCAAGTGAAACATTATAATGTGTCTGGTGTTTTGGTAAAGCACCAACAAAATCCAATAAAATCAAAGAATATAATAACTACAAAAGGAATCTGCTTGTTATCTGTAATCTGTTATCTTGTAATCTGCCAGAGTTACCTTTTGTGTATTTTGGAGATCCACACATTCGTTTAATCTCAAAGATGAATGACTTCCTGCTGTATTTGATCTTGTTCATGTTTTATTGAAAGCATTACTTCCAGGTAAACAAGATAGAGAACAATTTGTTTGTAGTTTAAAGTATATTGGCTTTAAAGGGGCACTACACTGATTTTAAACATTAAATTCAGTTTACGTATAATGAAGAGAACTGCTCAGCCATGAAAATCTGTTGTATAATGTCTTCTGTTACACCCATTGCAAACTGTACCAACGCGTACCCTTTGAGCCGGTCGCTGTTTTAAACATGTGATTATGTTGTAAATTAAAACAAAACGACTTTCATAGGTTTAGGAAAAGATTTTGATTTGGGTTAAAATTAGTATGTTTGTTACTTACGTGGGTAAGTTTAATACGTACGTACATCACGTAAATTAATTTACATAAGTAAATAAAAATAAATCAACTTGTTGACTAGTCCTGTTTTTTTCCCCATCCAACCTCATCCCTCCGCATACTTTGTTGCTCTTTATACGTCTTCACGTCTACGTTTATATAATAATCTCTATACTATGTCACCTGACTTCCTCCTTTGCTCCGTCATAATTATTACGACCACTAGAGGTCGTCGCCTTACAATTTTGAACCTCCCTGCAGTGATCCAGTTTACCGACAGATGATAATGGGCTACTGAGCCAATAAAGGAGGTAGAAGAGGGCCATAGCACCTATAAACAATGCTCCCAATGACAGCTGATAACAGCCATTTAATGGGCTGATAACATTAGAATCAGGTGTCTGCGACTCTGGAAGGAGCCTTCCAAAGTCTGTTGTCTGTTGTAAAGGTCTTACAAGTTCCCCGACTTTATGGAAGTGTATCAATTCATTGCTGCAGTACCCCTTTAATGATCTCAAACAGGTTTTACAGCAATATATTTTAAAGGGTTGTTGCAGCTTTAATAGGATTCATTTATTTATTCCTACTTGGCCGAAAGGAATTTAGGAGGTGTGCCGATTAATCTTTATCAAGGCTATGATTGGCTTCTTAAACCTGCTCATCCAAGATGGTATGAGACGAGCGGGGAAGTGAGCCGAAACTGCGCACGCACATCACCAACACATTAGTGCCCTACTCACTGCCAAATATATACACATGAAGTAATCCTTTTAATTATAGTGCGGCAGATATACTCCTTGGCCATTAATAATCTGTTATCCACTGAGACTGTGCTCACATAGCAAGAACTTACACAATTACACATAAGCAGATAAACCCACATCACTTCCCTGATAGGTTAGGGATGGTTATGAGGCCGTCTGAAGCGTAAGTTTATTTAAGTGCAGCGTTCTAAGGGTAATTGATTTTCAGATTTAGAGTTGACACAAGGACAGAGTCTGTCTGTCCTGTAGTGCCCCGATAAAGAACAAACAAACTCTTCAACAAATCCACTTTCTACTTCCAATTTCTCATTCCTCCTTCCCTGCTTATGTCATGTTATACTTCTAGAGAGGGTATTATGAAGGCATTATGCATTCATGGCAATATTCAAGTGCTAACATTTTGTAAAACAAGCACTGGAGCATGAACAAGACATGAAATATTAAGCTATAAAATGTTTTTGAGTTTCCTTTTTGTCTAAGCAACTAGATAGATCAAAGGTGAAACATGTCATTAGTATAATCTTTGTGAACAGGCCAAGGCTTAAAATCTGAAAACTATTTAAACAATTCCAAAAATTACAATTCTAAAATCTTTTTATGCACTTTTTGGAAAGTGAAAACTGCTCTGTAGATTTGCTAATTAATTTTTTTGTAAATCCCCACTGCAAGCTGGAAAATTATTAACGGAAACGGCTCATTAAACCCACTTAATTTGATCGTTTTCTATGAGAGAAAGCATCATTTTCTTCTTCCCAGCCAGCCGCCTATCAAGTAGCTGAAGGAAGGTTTACTGGGAACAGATGTGTAATTAAATCCTCCCTCTTTCTTCTTTTCCTCTGTGGAGAAATGCAGGAGAATCAATTTGTATGAATAACGTTTCCCCATGTACAGGATCTGTACACAATGTAGAGAAAAACACATTCAACTCTTAAAAAAACATATGTATTATTGCATATAAACCATATGACATGAAGACTTGACATCAAAACTACAGCTATCATGGATTTTAAAATGCCAAAAACACTTTCAGCTACCTAAACATTACAGTCAACTTCCTTCAAAAATGATATTGTTTCCTCTTCCTGCGGACACAGACACACTGTAACATCCAGTGAATGGCAACACTGTGTGAAGCTGGGACTTCTTTGACAGAGCAACTTCCGTTCAGCAAACAAACTTCTGCACACACACAGTCACATTGAGACACCATTGTATATAGTGTCTGTTCACACTCCCAGGAAATTCCTCACTAAGCTAATTTAATGTAACTTTGTGCGGGTGTGTGGAATTAATTACTGTCCTGTTTGTTTGCTATTACGCAACCTCCCAAAATGGGAATCTTGGCCTGGTGTCCAAAAGCAGGATGAGGATTAGAGTGGTGAAAGCTGCTGCAGTGCTGAGACTGCTGAGAGGGACTGTGAGTCCAAGTGGATCGAGGGATGTTAAAAGAAGGGAGGGAGAGAGGGGGGGGGGGCCTGATTCCCCTGAGTTGAACTTGAGCGTACACACCCACACACACACACACACACACACACACACACACACACAGTGTCAAGCAAGGCCAGTGTCCGCTCTATGCTCAGGCAGTGAATTACTTTCTTCCTTCATTTTCTAATGAAGCTTCACGTACACATTACTGGACAGGCTCACACACGTGTACCTCTGTACTTGTGAGTGTTTTAGAGGACATATTATAAGAAGAATTGAAATTTTGCATTACATTCAGTGTCTCTCACCATAACGGATTGTGTGTATCCTTGAAGTCTTAACAAACATGTTGAATGTATTTCCCCCTCATAAAACATTTGCAAATGTTTACTAGCTTGCAGTCTTCTTCTTCTTCCCTGCCTTTGGTACCACCACATGTAGATTAGTGAAATAATGTGAAACCATTAAGTGCATATTTTACACTGCGTAGGTTTCATGTACGTGCACGATGCTCCAAAGCACTACTAATGGTTAAAAACTCAACGGCTACCTTTAATTTTGGTATTTTTTCTTTCGGTTTCCTACAGGTCCCGAACCCACCACTAAGACCTCACGATATTACACGATATTACCCGCAATAACATACATTTCTAAAAGAACTAAATGACTAAATGTTCACTTCAGTGGGTTACCTACAGTATAATGATCTAGTCTAAAGTATCTAAGAGTTAATTTTAGCATAAACTGAAGCCTCTGACTCTCTTAAAAGGTAGAACAACTTTTTTTTAAATGTATTTTCTTTGTCAGTAATAGTTACTGGGCTAAACGTGCCACCTTCTATGTGGATGTCAAATCAGTGTTGATGGTAAATATAGTCAATTGAAGCAATAAATTCCTTAGTGCGTGCTATACTGACAGAGAAAGCTAAGTTTGCAGCTGAAAAATCTGTTGTGCTTCCTGCATCCAGCAGCGTCATTTGACGTTACAGTGATGGAGTTGGACGCAAGGAGGAACCGCAGGCTACTTCAGCATGGATTTATCAGGGTAGCCAGAGGGGCCCATGCTCTAGATCAGGGGTCCCCAACCACCGGTCCGCAGACCAGTACCGGGCCATGGATCATTTGGTACTGGGCCGCACAGAAAGAATAAAACGTTTTTTTTTTTTGTGTTGGTAATATTTATTGTAAGCATTTTATTTACATTAGTCTGCAGGGTATTTTATTTTGAAAAATGACAACGTCCATCCTCACCTCTTTAAAATAGAATAATTACATTTACATTACATATGTAATAATTAAATTATATGCTTTGCGCTTTATTGTGTGTTTTATTATGTCTGCCCCCCCGGTCCGTGGAAAAATTGTCTTGCATGAAACTGGTCCGTGGTGCAAAAAGGTTGGAGGCCACTGCTCTAGATGACGCTCAAAAGCCAAACTTCCTTGTTCTCTTTGCTTGTAATGCAAACTAGCATTGTTTCCAACAGCGAATATGGCGTCCCAAAAATATGAGTGCAGAGGATGTAATGCTTTCTGCCTGAGTTTTCATATATTGCACAATATTGCAGTTACATAATCCATGCTAAAGAGTGGATACAATCCCAGTGAAGCATGTCCAGTGATGTAGCCATTGATGACTGTTACAGCATCAACCTTCAGCACAATACATGGGGTTAGGATTAGAGTCATGGAGGATCAGAGTTAATGCAGAGTCAGTTCAGAGTCTGCACCAGAAAGATTATGTGGGTCGGTCCACCACTTTGGTCCAGACTGAAATAACTTAACTATTAGATGAATTGTCATGAAATGTCATACAGGCGTTAATCCGTTGCAGAATAGGAAGTTAATTTTCCTTTACCACCATCAGGAGGTTCACTTTTTTGGTTTTTAGTGAAATAACTCAATAACAAGGATTGATTGACGTTAAAATTTGGTAGGTTAACAGACATTCACGGTCCCCTCTGACTAACTTTAGTGATCCCCTGACTTTTCATGCCGTGCCATCATCAGGTCAACATTTTAATTTGTCCAATACTTTGGTTTATGACCAAATACCCACAACAATAATGACATTCCCATCAGCCTCGGTTCAACTGTGTGTTTCATGCTGATGTGAAAATGTTGGCATTTTAAACAGACTAAACAGAGATGGTGAACATGGTAAACATTATACCTGCTAAACTTCAGCATGTTCTTGTTGTTATTGTCAGCATGTTAGCATGCTGATGTTAGCATTTAGCTCGAAGCACCACTTGGCCTAAGTAAAGCCTCACATGGCTGCAGACTATTAGTCTAGGATTCTTTAAGGTGATACCAGGAAAAATATTTCTCAGGTAGTATCAGATCATGTAGCAAGACATTGAAATTGTGGGAAAAGTTGATTTGAAGTGGAAACAGATTAAATAATCTCAGCCAAGAAGCGCTTTCTTGTGTGTTTAAGTAAACTAGATCAGAGTCAAAAATGACTCGTTAAGATGGATATTTATTTGCAGTGTAACCCCATGCCCCAGGCAGCTGTTAGCATTTCTTGGAAAATACTTTCCAAAAAAGAGGTAACCTTGAAAACAGGAAGCAGGAACTCAAATCAAAATGTTTAATTTAATCTAAAGTGTTGGCAGGTCTTTCAGATGAACCTTGGGACAGTGGTAGTTTTCTTTTCATAGAATTTGCCCCCAACACCCTCTCTGAGTCTGTGCACACCACTGCATGTCACAGCCCTGCACCAACATGTTCTGACTGATCTGTCAAGATCATAGAAACAGGTCAATAGTGACATTGTTGTGACTAAAGAGAGAATCTGCCTAAATTAAAGAGTGAGAAGTTAACTGTTGCCTTGTTTTGGAGAAACTGGTGAGATTGACACAGAGACAGAGAGTCCTGTGTGAAGCATTTCCATGTGCAGGGAGGAAGTATCACTGTCGAGCGGATCGCTCATGGAACAATGTTCCTTTTTTCTGTGCAACCTCACCCCAACTGAACTTCCAGCGCCGAGCAGTCCTCACATGCTCTCGCTCTCTCTGCGTATTGCATAACAGCTCTCTTTTCCATTCACACTGTCCACTGGCATTCAAATGACTCACTCGTCTCAAAGGCACTTTACGTTCTTCATCTAGAAAACAGGGTTATAAAATGTATGGATTAACTCACTGGTGTAGTAACACGGAGATCTTTTATATTCTTAAACAATGAGGCCATCAGACTCTGAAAAAGGAGAAAATACAGAGTAACATTACACACCATTGTGTCTGGTAACCTTATGTTGTAATGGGAATAAAAGTATGTATGTACATAGTATTACATTGTTCTTTAAGTGTTTGGAGAGTAACAAAGAGTGTGTGTACACAACACATTTTTCCATGTAGCCAAACTTTTAATTCCTCGTTTATGGGGGCTCACCTGCAAAGAGCAAATGAGGACAACACAAGCCACCGTGACTTCTGTCCACACAGGCCTTTTTAAATGGATGACCTCATTTAACACAGTGATGGAATAAAACAGAAACCTGTTAGTACATGAGTTGTGTGAAATGGATTGATCTTTACAGTATTAAATTGCAAGAAAAATGTTAATAAGAAACTCCCACCTGATTCTTCTTTATTCTAAGTAATATTTTCTGAGAATTCAATACCAGTTAACCTGAGTCAACAGGTTGTGTAATTTAGTATAATCACTTTGACACTTCCTCTAGTGCCATGATCAGGTCCAATTTCAATTTACTTAAGTTACAATCTATTTATATTATGAGTTGTTTTTTTTCCATATTTTTATTTTTGATACACATTTCTAAATATCACTAATTATTTGTATTACTGTGTTGTTAACTGACTCAAAAGAAAGTGGAGAAAAAAAATTCCGTTTGTCCGGATGACTAAATATTTGCAAAAGTAATCACATTCCCATCAGCCTCAGCTGTACTTTGTGTTTAGTAAACAGTAAACATTATAGCCAACATTAGCATGACGACATTAGCATTTACCTTAGCTCTAGCCCTCTGCCATGTTAGCAGAGCCCCACAAGACTCTGCACTCCTGCTGATTATTGTATTTCCTGTTCAAATGTCAGTTTGCCTTTTTGCCTGAAATGCATTAATGTCACAAGAAGGACCTCCTGGGGACATTAATTGATATACACAGAGAGAGCAATATATAGCTAAACACGCCATAAAACAAATGATCTGTTTATGGTATTGCATTTCCCTGAACATTTCCTTTAACTAACTACAGGTGGTCTGAGGTGGATTCCCAAGGGCCACTTCAGGCCAATCACAGTCGTCCTTTTTATTGTCGAGGCTTTGATTGGCTGATTATCTGTCCGGCACATCGCGTCCTTCCTGACAGACAGTGCAGCCGCAGCAGCAAAGTGTCTCTTCTGTCTGTTACTTGTTGAATGTTTAGTTCATGTTTGGCTGGTTTGGTTTGGTTTACACTTTAGCTAACTGTTCTTTTTTTTTTCAATCTCAACCTCGTTTTTCGTTTTCGACATCCTTCGACTGTCAATGGCGTGGCTGTATTAAAGTCATAAATACAATTTAAACAACCTGTCAGGATTGGTTGCTGTCCAGTTTTGTTGTTGTTTCTTCTGCCTGGTTTGACTCAGCTGGCTTCCCGTTGGGAGGAGGGTGGAGGAGGGGTCACCCGGGGTGAGGATCCGACCCCAGCTGAACCGATGAGCGAGGAAGAAACGAGCGAGAGCGTTTTGAGAAGAAACGACCTGAGCAGCTCCACGTGTCTGACTGCCTGACGAGATTCTCATCAAAGGGTTCAGCAGCTGTTTGATTTGTAAGTAAGATCTCCTTATCCCGAGAGTTACCTCTGATTCAACAGTGCTGTATCTAGTTAAATAGCCTTTAAGAAAGTTTCTGAATTATTACTTTAACTTTTATCATCTCATCAGATGGAATAGCATAGGCGTTGTATACGGGATGACTACTTTTATGTAAACAACAAACTAGTTCGAGCTCATCCGTCATCTATTTAGGGTTTAATGAAAAGATTTTAGTATTGATAACACTAATTGTGAACACCTGGTATAAGACACTGGGTAGAAAATATTTCAGAACAATAATTAATAATCCTCTTCATCGAACTTTTTCGAAAGTAATAATCAAACATTATGGATCTTTCACATTTCTTCTCTTTTTCAGTTTGTATAGGCATTTGATCGGTACAATATGCTAATTAAAATGTCACTGTTGAAGTGTGGATAAGATGACTGAAATGAGTTTTTGTGTGAAATAAGACTATTATTATGAATCTATTAATGTAGTTGTATCCCCGTGTAATGCCTGTAAGTCATTATTTTCTATTAGAGTTTTTTTATTTTATAAGTTTTTTTTTTTTATTATTCGAAAGTTTTTTATCAAAACTTAGTCTACAACATTCAACAGTTTGAGGTGAATTTAGTGTTTTGCAACCATGTAAACAAATGGTCGCAGCTCCACATGTGTTTGTACTTTCTTCACCACTAGGTGGTGCCATTACAGCACACTTCACCCCGAACCAGCAACCCTCAGTAAGTTCCTCGCCCATCTCCTCACAGCTCCCTCGAGTGTCAAATCAGTGTTTGAACATGACGGGTCAGACTGTGGAAGGCATCGCCCAGGAGCTGTCAGTGCCTTCGCTAATGGCTGTGGAGGGACCGGAGTCCAGGCCTCGTGGAAACGCCTTGTCCTTCACTGATGAGGCTGTCTCCATCCTAACCTCCACAAGCCATCTGGCCCAAACCCTCCTGAGTCACACCATCACCCTCAAACACAAAGAGGGCCTCGCCAACGTCGAAGCGAAGGCTGGCAGCAGCTGCGATGAAGACAACGGCAACAATGCACGCCGCAAACGAGAGTTCATCCCCGACGAGAAGAAAGATGATGGCTATTGGGACAAGAGGAAAAAAAACAACGAGGCAGCCAAGCGGTCCAGAGAGAAGCGGCGAGCCAATGACATGGTACTAGAGAGGCGAGTGCTGGGCCTGCTGGAGGAGAATGCCCACCTGAGGGCCGAGGTGTTGGCCCTGAAGTTTCGTTTCGGCCTGCTCAAGGACCCGTCTGATGTTTCAATCCTGCAATTGTCTGCACCTTTCTGTGCTCACCCAACACCCAGTAAGACACATCTCTACCAGCCTCACACTGATGGATCCTCATACCCCAGCACACCGCCCAGCATCCACCACGTCCACCCTCACCCTCCACAGCAGGGTGTCATCTACGGGCCGAGGGGAGCCGGGCCTATGCCGAGTCATAGTGTATCCGAGGAGTCCAGTGTCTCCACCTCATGTAGCTCAAATATGGGCAGCCCTGTGTTTTTTGATGACACACTGAGTGGGCGTTGCGGGCCTTCTCTGAGGGAGCCGGTGAAGGAGCAGGAGGGCTACGACTCCCACACTTGTCCCCTGGAGGTCAACGAGACTCAACATGTAAACAGACAAGACTCACCCGAGGGTTTAAGGAGCCTCCCGCACAAACTCCGCTTCAAAGGTCCCACTGGCTGCAGCGATGGAGGGGAGATGTCTCCATCCTCTGATGGCAGACTCAATGGACCTCCTGTAGCCACAGTGTGGCCAAACATCCAGGTGAGGAACCAGCAGCAGGCGGGTTGGGACAGTCGGACAGAGAGTTCGGCACCTTGGTCCAGGGATGAGGCCTATGGTGGACTTGGGAGGCAGCATCAGGGTCTGTCCTCTGGACATTATAACTCCTCCTCTCTGCAGAATTCCACCAAGCATTCGACAGAGGACGTCAGTCTCAGGTCTGAGATCAGCTGTTTGTCTCACGAAGTGGCTCAGCTCAAGATGCTCTTCTCTCAACAGCTTCTCTCCAAGATTGCTTAAAGCCTGAGCACAAGGACTTAAGTTTGTAGACAGATTTCACACTACATCATGACAGCATGGCCCCAGTGTTAACAGCTATCTCTGAAGGGACTGACCTTATGTACAACATCTGTTTCACTGGAAAAACTTAGTTTAGGAGCCTGTTTGTTCTGTGATGGTCAGCACACCACTACCAGAAAACACCAGCATATTTACCTTTTTAGAATAATGCTAAATGAAGAATGCTTCATTTCTGTGTGAGTCATCTACCAAAGCCAGGAGAGGCAAGAGAGCGGAAAAAACTTTCTGGTGATTCATTTTCTAAGTCTGATCTAAATAGTTTTCTCTCCTGTGTTTATGACTTAAAAAAAAGGCGGAAACAAAGTTCATATTTTGTGTGTTAACTTGCTTGATCCTTGATCCTGACAACAGCAAAAAAATCTACTGACAAAACTACTTTTTTTCTCAAGTTTTCACAGACAAAAAATAAATTAACTAAATTAAAAATTATCCTGGCAAATGCCTTGTTTCACCTGTTATTACGTCATAAACACAGGAGAGAAAACAATTAAGATCAAACTTAAAAAGTAAATAACCAGCATGTTTCTCTCAGGGCGTCTGTAGTCATCACATGTACTTTGATCGTGTTCATTTCTTGAGATTTGGGGGACATTTCTGAATACTTGACTGAACAGGTCTGTCAGAACCACTGGACACACGGATATATTTCACTCAGATGTAGAAACAACGTACAGTTTGTCGGCTTTTCAACACAAATACTGTAAGTCAACATGTGCTGTCCCAAAGAAGAACAAAAATTACTTGACACCAGTGTTTTTGTAATCTTTATATTTTTTACTGTATCTGTATCTGATCTATCTTATGACGGCAAGGTACTTACAACTGTATATTTCATCATTATTATTGAAGTTAAATGTACTTGGAAATAAAAGTTTATTTTATATAAATGACTGGTGAATCTTTTAGGACAGATTATTTTTCAGTATATTTTACATTACAAACCATTTAGTTTCACTGTATAATTTGCGCACACAGAATACACTGTCTTTGAGATTATATAACTTTTTATTTGTTCTAAAGGCCCAAACGTATATAGAGATGGAGCCATAAAATATTTATTGTGTAAGAGAGCTTTAGGCTTTTTTTAAAATTGCATTTCGCATTAAATCACTGGCCATGAGAGGCTGGGGTAAAAAAAGAAAGCTGACCCAGCCGGGGCAGAGCAAGCTATGTTAGGCGTGGCACTGGAGTGGAGTATGAATATGTCACAAATTTCATTTTTCAACTGATTTGATATGTGAATTTCATGTACGGCCTTTTACTTTCTTTAAGAAATTATTTAAAACTTTGAAAACCACACTGTTGGTGGTGGTGGTGGTGGTGGTGGTGGTGGGGGCAGTGGGGTGTCGGACAGTGCCAGGGAGAGGGGAGTGGTGTACGGATGCAGGGAGAGAAGGGAGACTGCATGAGTCATCTCTCACGTCAGCAGCACAAAAGCTATTTTTAGCATTGAAGCAGCTGCGGTGGAGACTGATTGGACCATATGGAAGTGAAGGATACAGGTTCAGAATACATTAACACCTGGAAAGAGTACAACAGAGAAGCTGCTGGGAAATATGTTCTGATGGCGGTAGCCAGAAAATGCAGCAAAACATACATAAATTATTGATTTTGGTCTAAAAATATGATTAACTTGACTAAAGGGCATTATTCTTTATTACAGTATTCTTGAATATGTCCATTTTTAGTATTCAAGCTTTTTCTATCAACACCAGGTGGCGCCAAGTGCCTTTATCAGCATGGATCACTGACTCATTCATTCATTCACAGCAGTGTTACTACAGAGGTCGTCTCCTCCATTGTGCTTGCTGCTGTAGTACCACATGCTGCACATGCAGAACAAGCAAGGATGTCATTTTGTGTTGGACGGCAAGCACTCCCACCTTCAAATGACCCTTTTTTTAAAAAACATTTTTTATTTTTTTAAAAGCACAATGCAAGAATGAGGCTGGAGCTTAAAAAAAAAATTACATTTAAATGACCTGTACAGAATTAATGCTGACATGTGAGCACAAACAGGTAGCGCAGCTGCAGGGAAGCCAAACGACAACAACAGGAGATACACATGAGATCTTTTGTCTGCAATCAATCTTCATCCAACCACCCCCCCCCCCCCCCCATGCCACGAGCCTTATAGCAAGGAGTGAGAGCCTTCTGGTTGCTAGGCAGGCACCACCACACCACAGTTGCCAAGGGAATGCCTGCATGCAGAGGCAGCTGAAGAGATGGAGGAGTATGTTGGGGGTTGGTGGTTAAAACAGAGGACTGGTGGGGGAGGAGCTAGACAAGTTCAAGGCCACCATTTCCCCTAGCATGGTCTACTGGTGGTGGTGGTGGTGGTGTGTGTGTGTGTGTGTGTGTGTGTGTGTGTGTGTGTGTGCGTGTGTGTGGTTTGAGACAAAGCAGGGGGAAGGGATGTGAGTGAGAAAGTGGGTTGGAAGTGGATGTGTGTCTGATACTAAAACAGGGCTGACGTAACTGCTCATGAAATATAGTGGTGATGAGGACAATGGGCTTTATGGGAGGATAGAAAAGCTCACAAGCAGATGAAATATTTTCAGTAGAGATAAACAAAATGAGGAAAAGGTGGAAGGGTGAAAGTAGAAAAGGTAATAATAATGGTATAATGATTCATATTTTATTATAGTAGAAAAGGTACAGTTTTATTTCTGTTACACTCAGTTTTATTGGCCATAGATAGTGACAGGGATTTCAGTGTCAATTCTTTTTTGTGTGTGTTTATTGGTTTTGCAGATAAGTTCAATGCAAATAAAAAATGAGCAAAAAGGACAAACAATATATAAAATATAACAAAGAAACACACACACACACAAAATAAATAAATAAGGGGGTTAAGTTGCTCAAGAATTCAGCTCATTGATGCGGTTTCAGTGTCGAATTTGGTTCTGAAGTAGGTTTTTACATCTCTTCTAAAAGGAATCCAGTATTTATTATTTCTACTGTTTATTATGCTCAAATCTTACTACAGAGCATGGCAAAGTCAAACATTTGATGAATTCATGTTATTAATATAAAAAAAAAAATTGCAGATCACAGCCAATATTTTTTGAATAATAACACAGACCGTAATGTGTAAACAAAGAGTTAAACTGCCGCTGCAAAAACAACTCGGCTAACATGTTGTGATCTGAGCAGATAGGCACTCATGACCTACATCCTGTCCTTCTGCAGACTATGATGACAGGGCCGACACATATTTTTACAAGTTTCACTCTTAGGAAGCATAATCTTTACTTGAGTATTTCCATTTTATGGTACTGTACACTTCCACTTCACTACATTTTAGAGGTAAATATTGTTTTTACACCACTACATGTATTTGATTACTTACATTTATTTGCAGATTCAGATTATTAATACAAAAATATATATCAACTACTAAATTATTATCACCGGCAGTATATACAGTAGTTTAACAAGTAGTTTAAATAAGCTCCACCTTTACCAGCTGCAACATCAAATCGATGTAAATGCATTAATAATTATAATCCAATAATGTAATATATATAATTCCTAAATGTGCCATTCTACATAATGAGCAATTTAACTTGTTGTACATTGAGTATATTACATATTGCTACTTTTGCTTAAATAAAAGATCTGAGTACTTCTTCCACCTATGGTAAACATAAATTAAATTCTGATGTAATCTTAAAAGCACAGATTAAAATCTGTCCTGTATAGTTCCACAGAGGCATCACTCACTTATAATAGCCCAATAGTAATATGTTATACAATATTTTTGAACCATTCCTTCAACTTTTGACAGTGAGTTCAAGTCCAAAGTTGCACTATCAAACAGAGGTGGAAGAAGTTCTTTATTCAGAATACATTTTTATCTTTGCTTAATTAACCAGGACAAAATGAATATGGACAATAATAATGAGCGAGATAATAAGTAACGGTGAGTGTTCACATGCACAGTTCAAGGACATGCTGTTACATGCTATTATTGGACCTCTCAGTAATATGATGTCTGTGTAAAACGAAGCCCATGTTATAAAAAGAGATGGGATTACATGGTGGAGGAGAGGTGGAGATAGAGATGATGGGGTGGAGAAGAGGGGGAAAAGAGAGAGACTAATAACAGAGAGAGAGAGAGAAAGAGAGAGAGAGAGAGAGAGAGACGTGACGAGGCAGCCTAAGAGCTGTTATGCAACCGCTGACCTACTAACACATATTTCTAGAAAGGGAGCCGGAGAAACTGGAGCAAAGGGTCCGGCAGCACACAACACACAGGCAGCCCGAGCCAAGAGACAGAAACAGCATCCAGCAGACCCTCCGACTCCACCATTACTGAGCACCACCCGAGCACCGACAGGAGACGAAAACTTTTCGGCTTTTTTTTTTTTTTTTTGGGAGGTTTCTTCTAAAGGCACAAGGAAAGGAGGAAACGGGAGCGAGACAGCTTTTGTGTCAGGGAAGCCTGAATCTTTTTTCCCTCCTGCAGGACACGGAGAGGTATGTTATGACTGAGCGGAAGGCTGCTTTTCGTCTTTTGTCTTTGTCTGTTTGTGTCTCTGTATGTACGGTTTTTTATTCGTGTGGGTTCATGTGTCGGGGTTTCAGCGGTGTGTTGAGGGGAGGACATGATGCTTATGGCCGGTTATTGTTCACATGGCGACTCTCGGCGCTGTCGGCAGATCCGCGCGCCCGTGACTTTGAGACGTTTGCTGCTGCTTTTGTCACATTAAACACGGCACTCGCGAGGCGATTGTGCTACTTTGTTGCCGGTTTTGTCGCGTTTTTTCGCTTTGTTATTTACACGAAACATGTAAAGGATTCGGATTCGGTGGTTGGCCATATCCCACGTTATGTGCTCAATGTCAAGGCGAGGTTATTTCCTCTACGGTGGTGTTTTCCAGGGAATGGGGGCAGCTGCTGTACTCTGTCTGTGTTGTCTGGTTAATGCAGACACACAGGGTAGCCTACTATATTAGCTCCTGCACGTGGCATGCTGCGGATTGTATGTGAATGTCGTTCATATGTAGGTCACTAGATCTTTAATTGCTTAGATACTAATTCGTCTTTTTGGATGTCGATTGATGCAATCATTAGTGTGGATGAACGCATGGCTTTTAGGATACTAATTCATATAAAGGGTGTTGCTAATGCCACATATTTTATAAATGTAGTTGAAACGCATGTCAGTGGAGGTTATAGAACATATACATCGAGATTGTATGCAAATACATTAAAAAATGTTTTTAGGATAGATCATCACTCATCACTAATATAATGTGTTAATATGATATATATATATATATATATATATATATATATATTTATTTTTATTACAAAATTGTCGGAGTATTACAGAGGTACTACAGGGTGAAAGCATGCAACAGTAATCTACTAAAAATTAAATAATACTTTTTTCATGATTTTTCCTTAAAACTTCCTTTTCTCAAAATGTGAAGAGCATTTTTAGATTGAACATTTATAGGTGTTCAAATAAAAAAAATGCCAGATTTTTTTTTTCTTTCAAAGTGAGTCACTGGGTGATTCTTTTTCCTTTTTTTTTTTGTACTCATGAGGTATGTTAAGTAAAGCACAGAGCTTTGCTTTGAGGGAGTTGTAGGGTATGACATAACCAGCACACAGCAGGGAGAAGCAATAAACAGCAGCTCTCTCCCGGGACAGAGAGGCCTGTAATTGATTCCCCTTCACACCACCCTGCTCTTTCTTCCCATCATTCATACCATGATTAACACCTAATCCTTATTTCTAAAGTAGATAGCTATTTTAGAAATGCTTTCATCAGTGACGTAACACAGCTGCTCGATGTCTGCGAGCTATTTTTAACTTTCTCAGTCTTTCTCCTCCCAGAGAAAACATGGATCATAAAAAAAAAAAAAAAAAAAAAGCAGAAGTAAAGTTGAACCAGATAATCTTTTTTTGTTTCCTGGTGAGGTCTTTGCATGACTTTGTTGTGAAATTAGAATAACAAGTGAACATCCAGGATGTGATGCAATGCATGGAAACCCCTGTCTGGCGAGGCCGGGCGAGTTCTGGTGAGCTCTTAGTCCGCCTGCTGCCAGCTGGTCTGGATTCAGAGCCGTCTGCTTTGCTCCGTTCCCAGCCAGCTCTCTGAATATAGGTCAGACCTGAATCTGGGTGAGGAGACACATGAGGAAACAGGGCACACTGTGGACTCATTCATACAGACTTTAGTAACTACAGCTACTTGTCCCAGTTTTCCTTCTTTAGTTTCTATTAATTATAGTTTTTAAATAACAAAGAAAAGTAATGTAAAAAAAATATATATATAGGCCACGTGTAACCACTTGACCAAGTAGGGTGCAAAACACTAACAGACAAATGCATATACATTTGTACTTTTCATAATAAGGTCATGCTTATTTATTTGGAAACTCATTTTCACTCTTCACCAAATTTGTAAATTTCTCTCAAAAATGTGCATTTATCTGTAAGATCTAGTATTCTGTCACTAGTACAGGCAGAAGTGTAATTCTTATACTACGTGTTGAATGGCACTTGGCAATCGGTCTCACCGACTGACCTGGAATGTCTGGATTTCTGTCTGCTAGTTTTGTTTCTTCTTGACACAAAGCTGTGTGGCAAAATGGAGGCTCCTAGCTGGGGCCCCCTCCACGTGTGTGGTGTGGATCATTTAAAAGATGGAGGAGGGGAAAAGGATGCCAAGCGTTTTACTCACACTTGCCTCAGAGGAGGTCAGAGGTGAAGCATTCCTCCCGGAGCGGCAAGTGCCTGGGAACTACTTCAGACCTGTGTTTTTTTTCACAGCAAAAATAACTGAAAACCAACCACTTACAGTAGCAGCAGGGAATCGTTTTTTTAAATGGGGAAATTAGCCTCTGCACAAAGAGCCAATTACACAACGTACCACGTCCAGTATCTCTTTATTTTCTTGCTCAAGTCTTGGCTTTTGTTCAGAGCACAACATGCACAGAGAGGACGGTGGAAGGGGAGATTGCAGGGCTTTCACAGCCAGTTAACCTGTAGCTTCTGCTGCGATGTAATATGCATGCGTTACACAAGCTTTGCTCCGCAACAAGAGAAATTCAGAGCACGTACGTTACGAGCAGCCTCAGCAGCCCCTCCCCATGCAGCCCTGAGAGAGAGCCTGTTATGTGTGAGTTTGGCTGCAGAGAAGGGTGTGTGCTCTGACGTCAATGCCATCTCCCTATCTCTCACTACCGTTGCTCATCTGCTATTGATTCATATTGTTCTGTGCTGCATAAGGCGTCTTAGAGTTTTCTACGAACAGGGATTATTGTTGCTTGAAGATCATTGGGGCTTTCATAATCAGATGACGTATTCAAGTGTGTCTCTTTCATTCCCCCTGCTGCAGATTCTGTAAAATTCCTCCCATTTCCACCAACTGAATTCCCCCCGTCACCCCATCACTCTTATGCTTCCTCCCTCCTGCACATCTTTCTGTCCCTCTATTTTTAGAGTGCACCCTATTACTCCCTTACTTCCCGGTCCTGGCCTCCCTCCCTTGCAGTCCTACTGACCTATTTTAATGGCGCACCGTCAAAGACAGGAGGAGTGTTTACTGCTTAGCGTCGTTTCTAGGTCAGTGGGACAGCGCAGACGTATGCGCTTCCTTCCCGCCTGCCTTTGTTTTACCCCCCCCCCCCTGCAAGTCTTTATTAAAAAATATTCAGGGTGGTTGGGGAGAGAGGGAGGGGCTGACCCTACATTTTTCCACATCTGTTGGTGGTTGTGTCCAAATCCCTCTCCGCTCAGTGTTGCTTTGCTCCAGTTCTTTGAGAGAAGGAGATGGTAAAATCCTTGTTTTGGCACTGAAGGGGAAATTCAATTTGAAGAATAGCCTGCAGCATATCTGGGCTTAGCCCCTGAGTTACAACATAACAGACATAGGTAAATAAATGGTTAATTATTCAGAGCCGTAGTCAAGCAGTTTCAAAGGTCTCAATGTGGGTTTTATAAATGTGAGATTATGTAACAGGGTCATTGACTCTGGGAGAAGAAGAGAAATGCTGTAACCAGTCTTGAGAAGACGCACATTACATTTAAATAGTTATGATGCATTGACTCGATGGTGAGAAGTAAGTGGTTTCTGATTTGGGAACAATACACTGCTGGCAGTGAAAGAAGGTCGACGTGAGTCAGTTTTGTTCAACTCTCTTTGGGATCTTGCCATCAAATCATAGTTTAAATGATGGGAAAATAGTTTTTCTGTTCAAGTCTGCTTTCTCTGCTCGCACCACGACCAATATGGGAGCATAAATGGGATTTAGGAGCTGCTTGCTTTTTCTTCAACAAAACTTCAAAATGATTTCTTGCATGTACAACTTCAAGTTTTAAATGAGAGCTCTCAAAATAAAACACACAGTACTGACAGCAATATCAGCCGTAACACACTCTGTGATAACATTTTCAAACAACAAACAACATTTTCCCTAAGTGGTTTTTGGGGTATACTGGGTGAAAAAGGTGCAGCACATGTTCTACAGATAGCCATTATGCTTCAATAGCATAATGCAAAAACCTAATATTATTCCTTTACCAATAGCCTATGTTATTTGCATACTTGTTCTTCTCGTTTGATTTCAATATTCAAGTTTTGAAAGTCTGCATAAAAGTTGTTTGACAATTTTTTTAAATGACAGAGAACTGATAATTTTCTTTAGATAACTTAGTGTCCATCAAACTGTAACTTAATACTTCGGTGCTCCAAAAAATAGTGGAAACAGGGAAAGATGAGGCAATCAAGTAATGATAAAAGTTCATATTTGTGCGAACTCAAGTGTTACTCAAGTGTTACTCAAGTGTTGCGAATGAAAATTGACACCAGAGGAGTCATTGTTACCCAGAGGCACAGTGACCTAGATGATTACATTCCCCCACATTGTGTGTGTCTTATAGAAAAAAGATGTTTTCATGTTTGTAATGGACTCCGGGGCTCAGTGTAGTGATGTGTTATTAATTACCACCGCATATCAATTGTGCAATGCTGCGCAGTGAGAGAACCAGAGAAATACGTCCGAAAACAAGTGCAGATCTAGTTATTACATAACGCTGGACTGTCGTCAACATCCGTCCGTGCGGCATTCATCATTGTTATTACCACAACATGTCGGGTGGGCCAGGCATCCTGTTGAGCTACGATGTTGACACTGCATGAGGATGTTGAGCATCGGTGTTGTGTAATTTCAGACATTGTGACGGCTACTTAAGAAACTGAGACATTGCCGCTGTGACGGAGATCTCTTCCTCCTCCTCCCCTCGTACACACATACAGCCCAACACAAGATGTGTCCCATGAACCCATTTCAACTACTCCTCAATGAGTTTGATGCACCACTTTAAATCTGCTCCCTCATGATGCATTTTTATCAAATATAATGTAAAAGCAGAAATGATAATTTGTTTCATCATATACCGTACTACGATTGCAGTAATATATAACAGAGCGTGATGATTCATCATATCCCCGTCCATTACGCGCCTCCCTCAGCTCTTTATCTGTCAGTCTCTGCAGAGCTGGCACCAGGTCAGCCTGTCTTAGTCCTGTTATGTGACTATGACAGTGCCCCTCCTTACACAAGAGCTCTGCAGCAGCAGCAGCGGCAGCAGCAGCACTTACAGTATGTTTAATCCTAGCCACAGCAGCGCATCGTGTGTGAGATAAACACACTGTGTATTGATCTTAGCGGTTACAGGCAAGAGACCTACATTAAAGCTTTGTTCTACAGTTCATGAGTCTAATTTTACCCGACTAAAATGTAAATATATGTCACAATGAATTGCAGTGGTTTTACAGCCATTCTAACACTCTCTCTCCCTCTCTCCCCCTCCCTCCCTCCCTCTCTCTCTCCCTCTCTCTCTCTCTCCTTAACCCAGTTAGTGGTCAGCAAACAACAGCACTGAAGCCAGATCCCCAGGGAGCACCGAAGTAGACGGACTGACCTACATCCTCTGTGAGACACTGAGAGAAGCAGTGCAACATCCTGACAGACATCACCACTCTGCTAAAGATTGAGGAAGATAAACTCAAAATCACCTCCAACAGGACTCCAGAGACCGAGGCATTTACAGCTGGAAGACTTGTTGCTCAAAATACAAACGTGCTTCTTTTTTTAGTTTCCTCGTTCAGAACACTATTTCGATGTCTGAGGTTTTTGTGGAGTTCCAACTCTTTTTAATCTTCCTGGCTAATATGGACACTTGAACACCTTGATCTTGAAAAATAAGTAACAAATCAATGAGGCTATTTCTTCAAGGAGCACAAATACCTCAAGAAGTGTTTGCCGATCCTGCGACTTAGGTCAAAGTCCTCAGTAACAAAGCAGAAGGCTCATATAGTTTGCATTTTTTCCCTTCCCCCCCTTTTCCCTTTGCTAGAGTCACACTCTGGCCCCCAGCTGGGAAAAAATGGAAAGTCTGAGCCTACACCTCCCATCCACCAGCAACAAAAATGCCATGGAGGTCGACACTTTTTCCTCCTACAGTGGCAGCATCCGATCACCTTCTCCTGAAGGTGGATCACGAAGCAGCCGTCAGTCCAAAGGTTCCAAGTCTAATGCGAGCTGCCGTCGCAAGCGAGAGTTCATTTCTGATGAGAAGAAAGATGCTTCCTATTGGGAAAAACGAAGGAAGAACAATGAAGCAGCCAAGCGCTCAAGGGAAAAACGCCGCCTCAATGACATGGTGCTGGAGAACCGCGTCATGGCGCTGAATGAGGAGAATGTTCGTATAAAAACGGAGCTCCTTCAGCTCAAGTTGCGCTTCGGCCTCATCAGCACGGCGTCTTACATGGAGAAAAGTCAGCAGATCGCCAACAGTGCTGCTTGTGTCAACAGTAGTAGCGGGAGCAGCAACGGCACCCCGAACAGTAACGCCTACCTCTCAAGCAGCGGCTACTCCAGCGCATCCCAGGTGATGCTGAATTCAGACTCCTCTGAAACTGAACAGTCGGGGCGCCACGGCGCGCTCCACCAGTACTCTCCCCGGGGCTCCATCTCTGACATGTCTGATGCCTCCTCCAGAGACAGCCCAGAACCAATGGGCTACAACATAAAGACAGAGCCCACAGGTATGGGGATGTCTGGACTGGAAAGCAACGGGATGCCCAATGGTATGCCAAGTGGGGCTTACCATGGCAACCACACTGCTCTGGTTTCTCCTCAACAGCAGACCGCCACGTTGGCTGAAAGTGCCATGGACTACCAGCACCATCAACAGCAGCCGCAGCAGCAGCCGCAGCAGCAGCAGTGTCACATGGAGGCCTCCAGTCCCGCTCCTCCGGCCACCTCTGCGCAGAGGAGCGTCATCTTGTACCGCTCCAGCAGCGGCTGTTACCCCATGGAGACCCAGCGGCCGGAGGAACAGCAGAACCGACCACCGCAGCACTCCTCCACCTCCAAGTTCCCCGACTGCTCAGTGACCATCACAGAGGTCGCTGAGAAGCTAGAGAGGACAAAGACCATGGACTCGCCTCAGTATGAATACACTGATGGTCATGCTGAGTCGACAGAGGAGCTGCAGCAAAGGTACAATCCCAACGTGCAACAGCAGCATGAGAGCCATCATCACTACAGCTACCAGGGGCAGGAGAGCAGTCTTCAACAAAGCCTCCAGAACCCCTTTGCCCCTGATCTGATCCGCAACACCGAGGAAGGCAAGTCCTCCTTCCCACAGCACAACGGCTACCTCAACACACTGGACGAAGAGCCCCCGGTGCTCACCTACGAGGGAGGCCCCCGAGTCGGCGGCTTCTACCAGGAGAACTCCTCCACTAAAGACACGTCATCCAGTGACGGGGACCCTCGTAGCTCTGACAAGGAGGGCTCCACAGACGACGAGTCCCCCTCCTCGTCCTCCTCAGACATCAGCAGCTACCATCAGAAGAAGGATGGAGCTGTCGGTTCGCACGGCGAGTACCCAGCCGAGGTCAAAGCCACTGCCCTGCCCCACAAGCTCCGCCTTAAGTACAGAGCTCTGTCCAACGGGGCAGCAGGAGTGCAGATGGAGGGAACAGTCAACTCCTCCATGTCGCCCTCTCCCACTTTGCCTCAGCACCCTTACTTAGCTCTGCCCAGCAACCCTCACAGCACCCAGGTCAATGGGGAGAGCAAAGAGGTGGAGAATGACACTGAGTATGCGGGAGACATCAGTTCTCTTAATGAGAGGGCTGAGGCTAAAAAGGAGGGAGGGAAAAAGGGATCCAGCAGCAGCAGCAGCAGCAAGGGTGGGCGCAATAAGAGGCGAGATTAAGGACAAATTGGAACTTTTTTTTACCTCTTTGTCGTTTTCAACAGACAATACAACAAGGACTCGCATCGCCACCTTACAAGACAGAGAAAAAGCCGGTGATCTGCGTGAGGTGCAGTTAGGATGTGATTTCACCAAGTTTCACTGTGTTCCTCTTCCCTTTACTCTCTCCGACCTATCCCTCCAATTAGAATGATAGATCACTTAATGAGGGAGGGGACAGAATGCAACTCTCCAGAGCTGGAGTCTGGGATATTTCCCCTGTGGAAAATTCAAACGTTATTCATTATTGTAAACTGCCCTGGTGGCTGGCCAGCGCTTATTGTGGCATTATGGGAACATTCCTTTGACCAAAGAATTCACATCCCTCCTTTAGCGTCTCCCTTTTTGGCAAAGAGTTACATTCGCCCTCCCTCTGAACACACACCTGTACCATTTGATCCTCCACCCTCTTACCATCTTCACACACAAGTCCCCTTCTTTTCTGAAGCACTTAGATTGTATATTACTGTGACATATAAATTTGCATAAATGGAAAAATATATTTTAAGAAGAAAAATGTGGCAAAAAAGCAACAAAAAAATAAAGCAGTGGGACACGAAAGTCAAAGACTTAAAAGTGATCGGTTTTGTTCTTGTTGAGAAACCTTGTACAGTCGCTCTTTGTCTAGAAAATGCCTCAAAGATTTTCTTTTAATATGAGCCACAACTTGGATAAAAAAATTGTAAAAAACGAAGAAAAAAAGAAAAAAGAAAGGTACACTTTTTTTCAGATTTATGGATCAGATCGGGGGCCTCATTCAGGTGATCTGAGCTCTTTGACGCTCCAAGCTGTCAAATAAGTCAAGGCCAGTTATTCGCATATCAGTCAAGGCTATGCAGTCACACATTGCTGTTTGCAAAACCTGACAAGCACAAGGCAAGCCTCGCCTGCCAGCCGCTCAATGAAAATCAATACATCTTCATTTCCAGACAAATATTGTCTAATAAATGAAATAGCTCTCCAGTCGCAAAGCTGCTCTCTCTTCATAAGGTGCCTCTTTATTGTGTTGTCCCTCGTCCCCACTTTAGCCAATGTCTTACCGCCCCACTCACCTCCGCACTGAGTTGTTTTAGCTACAGTAGATCATCCAGTCTGTACAAGTTTAACTGTTTCACTTCCTGGTGCCTGCCTCTGGCCACTATGTATAAATGTAAAGTTGTCTCTCTATCTCTTGTATACTGCTGTCATTATTTTTATTATTATTTTATTAATAATGTTATTTTCTATTGTATTTTTCTGTCATCCTGTCGTGTCATTTTGCTCTATGCTCTTCCTGGTTGTGCTGTGTATTTACCCATGCTGCCCTTTCCCCCAGTTACCATTTGTACTCTGTGTTACCGTATAACCTTTGTTGTTTGCCAAAAGGCTTTCCGAAAAATGGATTTAAAAAAAAAAAAAAAAAAAAGAAAAATTAAATAAGGCTTGTCCAGAAGTGATTATGTATTGCTATACTTCATGTGGATATGCAAAAAATGGTTACAAAAACACTCATTTTTGATTGTGAAAGATTGAAAATGGAGAAAAAATTAAAGGTTGTTAAATTAATTTACGTCTCTTTTGAACTTTTTGAGTCGCCCTTATGAATGGTGAAAGTGACACAGGCAGACAGACAGACTTACTTTTCTAGCAGAAGACCAACTAGCTGATTCACAGTTCACACACAGCAACATCCCAGTCTGCCAGTACAGCTCAGTGTGAGCCGTCACAGCCAGAAAAACTTCACTGGTTCACTGCATCATCACTTCATGCCGCCTACTGGCAGACATTCACTGAAATGAAACAAATCGCACTACACAACACAACACGAGGACTGTGTGGTACAGCAGTCCAAGAGGAAACCTGTTGACTGAACTTAACCTCAGTCTGAATATTCATGTAATATATTTATGCTGACGGTCACAACATACACGCGCCTGCAATAACGACCGCAAAGTACACTTCATATTTTTTAAACAGGCTGTCTAAACCTCAATAAAGAAGAAACATTACAAGAAGATTTATAGTGAACGTGCAGAAATAAACATGCATGTAATGTAACATATTATAGGAAACAATCTTAAAACTGTACTAATCGATACGTTAATTAGGGCTGGGCGATATGGAGAAAATCAAATATCACAATATCTTTTGACCAAATACTTCGGTATTGCAACTATTGGTACTTTTTCAGAATAATTTATTTATATTTATGACATTTTTTGATAACTAATCATTAGTAATGTGGATATAATGAATATTACTAATAATAGAAGAGTCTCTTAAGTTCAGAAAATTACATCAATTTATTTTAATACAGCCTTTATAACCAGGAAAAGACACATATAATAATATTATATAATATAATATTTGACTTAAATTTTTCCGACAGCCAGAAAAAAAACTTGGATTGCTACGTAGCTGCTGAATGTTTGATGTTTGCTAACACCTTTGATGGTGAAGATATGTCAATGTTGTAAATACAGCAGCCCTGAAGTGACCAAAGCAACAAAACAAAAAAACACACTTTTGATTAATAAAAGGCACAAGAAAACAGGATAGTTTTTTTTTATTTAGATTTTAAGGTGGTTAAATTGGTTTATATTTAAGATCATTAGGAAAGTTGACTAAACCAGTCTACAGAGCAAACAGGCTCCTTCAACAAATATGTTACTAAGAGGAAACCTCACACTAAGCACTGTTACATCAAGCAGTAAGCCATTTCCACATTAGCAATGTTGCATATTTAGCTTTCTGTGTAGCTGATGTAATTCCAGAAAGTAGCCATTGCTTTAACAGATGTGCTTTAGTTGGACAAAAGAAGAGAGAAGAGTCGCAGAATGCATCAGAGTGCAACGAACACAAACACGTTACATAACAGTCTTGGGAGAAAAGTGCGTCATGTGAACACATGAGAGTGGCAGCCTCCATCTGACCCTGCCGTTAATGGAGCTGATGGGAACAACAAGTTGGCATGGGCAGAGCGTGTCACTGGCGAGGGTTACACAAGAGCAATTACAGGAACGAGAGCCTATTAAATACTGAGGTGTTGCAATTACCAGGAAACTCCCATATTTCTTGAGAATCTCGGGCCGGCCCGAGAAAAAACTAAAACGCTTGGACATGTTTTCATTCTCAGAGTTTATTACATTTTGTGATGCAGGTTAAATGACGCTCCTGCAGCTCAGTTTCAGATGGATAAATAGAAGAAGATGGTGCATGTGTGGAAACAGACCCTCTGATATTTTTCTCTAATGTCTTTGCTTCCGCCCCCCATGCCACCCAGCAGCCAGCTATAAGAAGATGACATTCTTGAGAAAACCGCAGTGCTTTGTAGTGCATTCTCCTTTCCTCATTCTCTCTCTCTCCCTCCTACACCTCATTTCCCCCTCTCCCCCCTCCTCTCAGTATCCGTTGTTCTCTCTCTCACTCACTCACTCACTCAACTCCCTTTTTTTTCTCCCCAACCCATCTTTGAGCTGTAAAAGCTGCTTTGTATTGTACGGAGGATTGTGCAAACGGGCCAGGAGAG
>CALSBV010012168.1:1549633-1623284 GCA_943590825.1 Bovichtus diacanthus
ACACGGTACGGCAGACACACGGTACGGCAGACACACGGTACGGCAGACACGGTACGGTAGACACACGATACGGCCGACACACGGTACGGTAGACATGCAGCCGGTTAGCTTAGCACACAGCCTGGCTCTGTTGCTGGGGTCTCAGGTGGTTGCCTGGCAACTTTACCGTAACAACAAGACTCCAGGTAGTCCCTGCAGCCAGACAAGAAATAGTCCAGCACATAACCTCCCATAAAACCACAATGTGTCTCTTTACAATCAGAGGACAAATCACAAAAGGTCTGTGCAGCTTTTGTGGACGCGTAACCTGCCCGAATAAAACAAAAATAAACGGTGTAATTCTCAAAGCACCCGCAAAGCGTGAAATGCTTCAGTCCAATTAACAAAGATTAGTGCCTTCAGAGAGTTGGTGGTAGCTGAAGCACATTTATAAAGAGGCTCACACCCAGACTTTCCATTGATCACGGCATATTAACTCACAAATAGGCAATGATTTTCACATGATCCCTCTGCACCTCGTCGTTCAACAGCTGTTGCTCACTTGGTCATTGTTCTGCCTACTGTGTTCTTGGTGCAAAGACAACTTTTATACTTTGACACGCAATGATACGCCAAAAAAAAGGGCAAATCAAATAAGCATATTGTCCTGATGTCAAACTGTTATTTTAAAAGCGATCTGTCTAATTGTCCCTCGCCTCACCAAAACAGTAGCTGTGCTAGGTTTTTGTGCATTGAGTGTATTTGACCTATTTTCTATTTAGCTGAGCTTACCGTAAACACTATTACGTAATACAAAAGAACGGCTTCATGCTATGTGATCATGAATACTGATTCAGTTTCCCACGCAGCTGTTGGAGAACTCTGACCCAAGTGTTATGAATTTGTCTTCCCTTACTTCCACTTTGATTTATTTTGGTGACCTGCACGATACAAATCCCTAACAGACAGCAGGGGAACACAAATAGCCCTTGACCACATTAAGTGCACACATTTACAAATCCAAGCTGCCACGTTGTTTCATAAATAAACATTGAAGATGGAGAGGAGGTGGACTACCTGCCTTTATGAGAAACTCTGGTAACACTTTACAGAACGGCATTAAGGAAATGTGTTGTTTCTATAAAAAATATGTTCATTATTAATGTCATTTATTAATGATTTACTGACCAGCAATAAACCACTGAAATTCATGAATGAAAACAAAATTGCAGCAGCCAGGGTGCATATATTTAAGTGAAGGCTGGCTTGTTGTTGTATCTTACTCTAATTTAGCCTGCTTTTTGTTTTCCTTTTTAGCTCTTTAATTGATCAGAAGGGGCTCCCTCTCGTGGACTATTGATGTTTTTGTATTACCCTGCATTAATGACATTTTCTACTTAAGCCATCAAGTTTGCAATTAAAGGGTTGTTAGTTTTTCACTTTGAAATAACGGACCAAGCCTGCACCTAGCTACATGTTAGCTAGCTAGGTGCTGTAGGCAGCACCCTGAACGTGACCTCTGACCTCCCAGTGTTAAATGGTGTCAAATTATTCCTATAAAATGCTACGGGATATTTATTTTTGGTTTGTGAGCAGCTGAACAAAACATGGATACAATATGGGAGACCAAATCCACAGTCCTCTTTCTAATATGATGCTTCAGCAGTATGGGTTTGTCTAATCTAGTGGGTATCTTCCAAATGTATCTTCCACCCCCCCTGGCTGCTCTGGGTCTATGTGGGTCTCTAAGGGTTAAGAAGGGATCTCTTCAGGCTCAGTATGTACCTAGAGGACACATGATTACAGAGATGTACAGTGAGCATCTGAGTATTGTATAAAACAGACGTACACTATCCTTTAACCCATATATTTATATTACGTATACACGCTTCAGATACTGTACACACAGGTGGTACGATGCTGTTTCATTAGAATTCATGCACGGTCTGCATTTTCCATGTAAGCCAACATTAGAGCTCCAGCAGCAGCCTGACAGACAAACAACATGTTGAAGCTGTGGTGAGTAAGGTAACCTGCAGGCCTTCGTGGTGGTTATTAAGTGGATTAACCCCTTTAGATTAGTCTCAGCCATTTCTCCCATCTGTCTACTGTTACACCACAGATCTGCTACTGTACACCAACCACCCACACACACACCCACACACACACATGAAAACACGCCAAATCTCAAAACTGTACATATTACGCACTGTACTGTGGCCTCTGCCTCACATGCAAGGAAACAGGCACACATACACTAATCTGTGATTAGTCGTTGGTTATTGTTCTCAGTTGAGTGAACAGTAGACATGCAACTTATTTTGCACATCATGCAGGAACTCCAGGGGAGCTGGAGCTTGGTGTTGTTCCCGTACAGGGCAATGAGCCTCAGCAACATCGCCTTGTACGGGAACAACACCGAGCTCCAGCTGCTGCTGAAGTCCCTGGAGGAGGAGTTTAAGGTGACTCGGGCCAGAGAAGTGATGCTGTACAAGGACGTGACATGACCAGGTTCTGAAACCTATTGCAGAAGCCACCAGCATGGGAATCAGCAGCTGCAGACGAGCACGCCCCTCCACCGATGTGATCACCTTTGTGAAGGCTGGAGTGCAGCTTCCAAGATCCACAGCGGACAAGATTCCGTCAGGAATCCTGGCGACTGCGCAGGACTAGCAGCTTTCTGTGGATCTGGTGAAACGGCTGAAGTTCCCATGGCACAATGCCACGACCAACCTGAGGCCGGACTTCCTCTTGCTCTCAGAGACGACAAAAAACATTGTGGAACTGACAGTGCCGTGGGAGGATCGTCTGGAGGAGGCCCATGAGAGGAAGAGAACAAAGTACGAAGAGCTTGACTTCGACTGCCGCAAGCAGTGATGGAAGTCAAAGTGTATGCCCATTGAGGTTAGCTGCAGATGTTTTGTGGGGCAATCGCTCTACAAAGCCCTGAGTGCACTGGGTATCACTGAAATGAAGAGGAGAAGAGCCATCAAGAACACCACAGAGGCAGCGGAGAAAACCTTGAGATGGCTCTGGATCAGGAGAGGAGCGAACGCCACCTGAACACAAGTCGTGGTCTGAACATCCACGGCTGGGTCGCCTGGGCGAGGGTGTCTGATGTTGAAAGACCCGAAACACCCAATGACCCCTGGTTACATCACTGATGATGTGTTCAGGAGCATCAAAGAGATGTATTTTATCAATCAAAAATACATATCCCTGCTTACAGATTTAGACTACACGTATAAGTGTGTCTCTTTGTGGATGTTTTTCTTCTTTTTGTAATCGTTTAATTGACTTTCTAACAAGGATTGTAAAAAGTTTGTTGGCTGGGATTTTTTTCAAATTAATTAAGCTTATTCTGATGAAGGAACAAAGAACTGCGCACATATTTCTCATGATTTGTAATCTCCTAAACAGCAGCAAATTAATTAAAGAGATTAAATTAAACTAAAGAAATTATCGCATGATTACATGAAATTGTACAGCCTAACCTCAAATATCCCTGCATGTTTCAGTCTCTCACACACTCATTTGTTATTTGATATCTGCTAGAAATAGGGCAAAAACTATAAATCAAACAACATTTAATTTTGTGGGGTATTTTATTATAATTGGCTCAAAATTATGTGAAGCCTGTTTGTTATTAACCACCATAACTTATATGTGATTTATATGACATGTGCACATATAAACTCTGATCCTGCTAACATTAGACCAATATGTGGAACTACAGCAACAAGCTCAATTCATGTTGCCGTGCTCTCCGGTCAGGAATCTTCCTCATTTGAAATTTGCAACAATTCACCCTACAAAGCCATAATATTTTCAGGCAGACAGAAATTAAGCATAATTATCAACTGCCATGTCCATACAGAGCTGCACACAGATGTACAATAAAAACCTCAACCAGTTTTCTGTTTCTAAAATAACAAATTTAGAAGATTTAGCAGCCCTGATACAAGTACACATACTGCTTGAGGGCTTTTTTGTTCTCACGGTGTTGCTGCTTCTCCACATAGATAAGTGTTGTCCTTAATTACTCACCAAACATTTCTATGTTATGTGGAACGTCTCCAAAATGTTGGTCGCAAACAAATAAATCACAGTCTGAGCTACTACTAAACCAAACTACTGATGATTTGTTTTTTGCTGCAGGCCTTATTTCTGACGTTAAAAAGAATCAACACTCTGTGAAACACAAACCATGTAAAACTAATTTAAGCAGCTCAGAATAAATCTTCTGTGAGTCAACCTGGGGTGAACTCAGACTGATTTATATTGGGCTTTCATATGATAGCAGTTGACTGAATGTTGGGCAGGCTAGTGATTGATTCAACAGTTTTGGAAGCTCATGCCAAGAAAGCGGCCTGATCCGACCCCGCACACACTGAAAGTCATTAAAAGAGTGAGAAAAAAAGATACTCTGCTCTGCCCTCAGGGAGCCACACTTGGGTGCCTTTAATGTAATATAAGCGGTCAGACGAGGATGAAGGGAGCACGTGACTAAAGGGTTACTATGACATCCTACACAAGCGATCACACACATATGAACCACGGGTATGTTTGCCATTTGATGCATTTAATTTTAAGGTAGGATGCTACCATCGTCACTCTGAACAAGAACAAGGAAGACAGGAGTGCCTAACAACTACCGTAGCACCTCTCTACTCCACCGGCAAACTCTTTGATAGTGTCACTGAATGGACTCCAGGTCCTGGCAGAGAAGCTTCACCCAGAGTCACAGGCAGGGTTCAGAGCAGGAATCTATCTACTACAGATATGATCTTCTCTGACACAGCTGCAGAGAGCAGAGGAAACCACTCTACATGGCCTTCTTTGACCTTACGAAAGCTTTTGACCTTGTGAGCAGAAGTGGCCTCTTCCAGATGGTTGAACTGATAGGTTGCCCCCCAAAACTCCACACCGACATGCAAGGCATCATCCTGTTTGATGGGTCCAACTCAGACCCCTTTAAAATCTGTGGTGTCAAGTGTGGATGTACGCTGGGGCCCACCTTGTTTGGGATATTCTTTTCAAGCCTTCGGATCATCAACTCAGAACAGATTACATACACAGAAGGACAGACGGTAGTTTATTCAACGTTGCTAGACTCAAGGATAAAAGGTCAGATCACTAGTCAGCCAGGACACACTGTTTGCAGTGGCAGCACACTCCCAGGAGCACCTGAACCCTCGTGGACCGGTCACCCAAGCATGCCAGGACTTCAGCCAGACAATCAGTCTGAAAAAAAAACAAGCGGATGGGACAGGACACTAGGAACCCACAATCTGTCACACCGACGCTGAACATCTGAAAAGCAGCTTTTACTTTTGAGAAGCTAACAGCTAGAGTATAGGACAACAGCAAACTCGAACAATACACATGAAGACACAGGTGTACAGAGGCAGTGTCATCAGCACACTCCTGTATGGTGGAGAAGCTCGGACCCCATACTCGCATCAAGGGCGGAGACTGAACAGCTCCCATCTGCACTGCCTGAGGCACATACTGGGCATCACCTGGAGGGACAGGATTACACACACAGGAGTCCTGGAGAGAGCACAGCTTCCCAGTATGCACTCTCTCCTCAGGCAGGGATGTCTCTGCTGACTGGGCCATGTCTGAAGGATGGACGAATCCCGAAGGACATTTTCTACACGGAACTGTCATCCAACAAAAGGGCAAACCGGCCGCCCACAGCTGCGCTTTAAAGATGTCTGCAAGCAACACATCAAGTACTACAACATAAACCTTGTAACCTTAGAAGATGCTGCTCAGGACCGACTTCAATTGTAAACTTGAATTATGAAAATCGCAATCTTTGTTCTCTGGACACGATTTGTTCTCAAAGTCTGAACTGAATTAGGAAAAAAGCTTTTAGGTTTCCATCACCTACTGCATGGAATAATCTGCAGTAGGTGATGGAAACCTAAAAGCTTTTTTCGAGGTTAAAGCTATGGTAGAATCTATCGAGTCCAGGTTAGTCTGTGTGCAAATGTTTTAGCTAATTATTTTTAATATTCCTCAAATCTATGAGTTACTTTTTATTGTTGAAACTGTGTTGCTGCTTTTCTTGGCCAGGTCTCTCTTTTCCAAGAGATCCTTGATCTCAAATGGGATGAACCTGGTTAAATAAAGGCTAAATAAAAATAATGGAAAAAAAGTTTTTAATTTTTTTTATTTGTTTCGTATCTCAATCTAATTTCTTCAACTGCTGAGAAATTATCATTATTTATTTTAATTTTATCTGAACTCTCTTTATTTTGCCCAAGATGTAGGTCACTCCTGAAAAGACCGGATGTTTGACTGAAGGACAAACAAGTTCTTTGTCTTTGAATGGTAAGTGGGTGAGCAAAGCCAGACAAAACATTCAAAGTATGTGTATTTGGCTCCACCTGGTGGTCGACTACAAACATTAGGATTCTCAAGAGTTTTAGTTTTGGACAACACACAAAGCTAGAGCTCATATCGACTATACAAAATATAATTAAAAACTGAAAACTGCATGTCATATTAACCATAACAGCAGGCCTCATGTTGACATCAACAGCCCAAATATCATGTGTTCCTTTTTGTCTGGATTCAAGGAACTCCTAAATCATAAGCGATACAATAAATAAAAACAAACAATTGGGGCACTATGATAAATAGTAAATTTACTTTATTAATACTAATTATAAAGAGCAAGTGCTTAGATTATACTTTAAAAATAAAGAATCTGTTGAAATAATAGAACAAAGACATGTAGGCTCGAAATTACAACTTGCATACAGTAACGTCGATAACATATTAAACATTATACAGAAGAGCGTGAAAACGAAAGCCTACTAATAATACACACACAGACAGACAGACATCCTCCTTCATACTTTATATTGCAGCTGCCAGACACCTGACTTATAACAAACCACAGCAGCATTAAAGCTGCACCCAGAGATGTAAAGTCCTGCACAAAACTGAGGAGAAACGCCAGTGTTTTCTTTCTATTACATTTAAACATTGACGTGAACCACTCTAAAATTTGACTTAACCTTCAAACCGGTTTTCACTTTTAATACTTGCAGAAAGCTGCCTTACAGTTTTAGGGAGGATTTCACATCACTAAGATGACATTATATCTCGAATTCACTTACAGAGACACTTTTTCACATACATGAACCTTTCTTCAGATCACATTCAGCCTCACACATGTGGAGTGAGCTTCATACCACTCGTTGTAGAAGGCCTGTTCTTTAGGACCGAGATACTTCTTTGTGCATCATACAACATCAGCCTTCTTCATTCAAAATAATGCAAACTTGAGTTGAGCTTATGGAGATACCAAAGCCATTGAAGTACACTTACGTCTGGCAACAGTTGAGCATTAAAGACTGGAGAGAATCCAAAACAAACAAAACATTAAACACATTTTCCTTTCCCTTCGCAACTTTTGGGTTACATTATATTTGGATAGTTGATAAGAGCATTTGTAACATTTCAACAGCTTTTTAGTTGAGATTCAACCGTTTTGCTTTGTCTGTACACGTTTAATCTAGTAGATCTAGATCTGGCAATTCATGAACATGCATACATATAAATTAAAATAAAATATTCTGAGAATATGTACTACGAGATGAATGGTCACTACTCTATAGGTCATCTGTTACACGTTTCAACAGTTGAATCTCAACGAATGTTACAATAACCATCTCTCAGCAGAATGTCCAAATACAAGCATTTCTCACTTTTTGCTAGTAAAAGCTGAATACTGACATTGCATTAAATAATAAGTTGCTAAAATATATTAAGTTACTTTAAAACATTTAAATCCTCAACCAGAGGACGACTGAATACTTATTACCGACTCTCTGGACAAAATGAAAACTCCATGTCAGGAGCTCAAAGGGGTTTCAAACACCGATTGAGTATAGAGGGAGTCTCATTGTCCTTCAGTGGCTGAAGGAAAAGTCTGCTGCACGAGTCCCAGACAAGAGGCTGCAGCTGAGTCTGCAGCCACCTTTTCTCCTGTAGAATCATGACACAGAACCGTTTCCCCAGACCAGCTGGTCCGCGGCCTGTTTGCGTTTAGCTGCCGTGAAACCTGAAGCACTGCTCACTTTATGATGCGCAGTAATCCACGGTGCATTTGTCCACAAAAATACAAGTGAGTTTATTTCAAGGTCCTGTGTGAATTGTGGTTCATTCATGCGGAGATGTTGAGGTTTACGAAGATGTAGAACAATATGAGGATACAGAATCCTTCATTCTTTCTCTGTGTACTCAAACATTTCTCTCTTCTCGCGTCACTCTTTAGACAGATTCATTCCCAGTACGACACATTTCAGTGTCGATCCCGGTGGAGACTTTGTTTCCTCAGTGGAAGCTCCGTTGCATGGGAGTCTCTGTTTCAGAGCGGCTCATATCTGCACTACAGTGATCTCACACAAACGGCCTCTGACGTGTTGTTGGGCTGTTTGCACACGAGCGGCTCCTCTGTCTTCTACATGTACTCCTAGCAGTCAGCCAGGACAGATGCTTTTCACTTGGTGTGGCGGCTCTTGGGTTGAGCTGCAGGACTGAAAGAGGAGCCCAGACGTCTCCCGTGGCTCCTCCAGCGCTGACGCAGCACAAAGTCGTAGTTGGCGGAGGTGCACATGGCATAAAATACATTGGCTTTGTCGGGGATCTGGAGTTCTGAGGCAGAAAGAGGAATCAAGTGTTGCAATTTATTTTCCATCAGCCTGATTTATCTGCTTCTATTTCAGTCAGTGATTACAGATATTTCTCAGAATGATACAGAGGGTAATTTTCAGAAAATCTGTTTAAATCTATTTAGAAAGAACTTCAGCATCACTGAAGGCAGCGAGAACATATTAAGGGTTGAGCTATATTCATGATTGTGGCTGATTTGCATTATAGTTTATTAAAGGCAGTGCCATTGAAGGAGCTAGTTTTTGCTTCCTTTACAATGAATTTCCCCGACACTTTCTGTTTACGAGTTACACAAACGGTGTCTTTTTCTGCTGTCCATGGGGCTGGAGGTTATAGTAGGTCCAATGTCTGATGCCTGGCAGCTTTGTAGCTCAGTACAGAATCACCCAAACTATTTCCCTTTTTTTTTTTTGTTTTCAGTGGTGATCCAGAACAAAAAAGAAAATCGGAAGAATTTAGTGGAATTATTTTTGCTTTTAATGTGATAAGACAATATTAATTCAACATAACAGAGCAGCAGCTCTATTCTTTAAAGTCTGCAGAGGCATTGTTGCAATTCTGCTGACACACAGTCTGTGTGAGCGCGATATACTTTGGTCGTCTAGTCTGTGTCTTGTATTTGATCATGAGCAAAAAGAGAGACTTGGTGTACAAAACAAAACAGAAAAGGAGAAAATGAGGCCTTAGAGTTGCAATCATTAGGTAAAGCTGAGGAGATATTCACCTTTTCCAGTGTTGAGCATCTGGCAGAGGTTGAAACTACAGCAGCTGACGTCCTCCATGTTGTGTTTTTCGAGAGCCCTCTGAATCACCTGACGTGTGTGATCCTGACTGGTCAGCTGGAGATGAAAACACAACCCTTGTTCAGTAAACCTAAACATGGGACAGTGACCTATATTTGAAAGCCTGTCATTTTATTTACAACATATTTTTGTAGATATTCCTGGTTTTCATAGTGATTTATTTAAATGAGATAAAGTAAAAAACTGTTTTTGTTTAAGTGATTTATCGAGTAGAAATTATTATGAATTGTTAATTGATTTTGGCTCTTGCAAATTGCATCAAACATCAGTCATTATTTTAGATTTTTAATACATTTGTTGATTTAATTTGCATAAAAAAAAATAAAAGAAAGTGAAATGTGGGTTGATTGACAACATTTAAAAAGTAAATAACGGTTAGTTGCAACCTAAATTGATAATGTTGTCTTTCAGGGTTCATTCATACATTTTGGGCAGATAAGAGCTTAGGAGAGCATTCGGATCGTGCAAAAATCTTTTGTGTTATTTTTAAAAACTAAATGAAACATGGCAGTTTTCTTTCCATGTAACAAGGCTGACACAAATGATTAAGCAATGCCAAGTTCTTTCTTTTCTTCTTTTTCCTTCTACTTTGCTTTTTAAGAAAGCTTATGTCAGCCAAAAACAAGCTGACTGACCTCAGAAACACCCGATTACAAAAGCAAGGTTCCTACCAGAATGCTCTTGTAGACGTTTCCATTGCTGACAGACTCCACGCTGACCCTGATGATACACGAGTCTGCAACCTGTTTGTTGTAGACGGGCGGTGCGGCCTGAGGAGAGCAGCTGTACGATGACGACTCTGGGCTCAGCACCAGAGAAGAAGAGCTGAGGTCTGGATGTGAGGAGGAGGTGGACAGACTGGGAGAGGAGGACAAGGAGCTGGAGGAGAAATCCTCCGCAACATTGTGGAGAGAGCCTGAGAGAGACTGAGGGGAAGAGAGAGAAAAACATATAATTATTATGTTCCAATTTTAAAACAATTTCCCCAGGTTTTAAACCAACCAAGTAGAAAATTCTGTGAGATTGTCTTTGGTTGTTCTTTTTTTAAGACAAACTCATCGTTTTTTCATGCACTCAATTTTGAGACTTTGGGCTATTTTGTTACCATAACATGCGTCTCTTTCAGACCAGTGGAGGTAAAAATCCACAATACACATTCCGTTGTTTATTTCACTAACTTTTGTCTATTTGTGTCTGAAGATTTCTTGTAAATTCACCAAAAGTTAGCATTAGATAATACATAATTTGCATATTTAAACAAAACATTTCTAAAAAAAAAAAGTAATAAAGACGTTGGTGAAATCTATTAGTTACACTTCTCACCCCGTTCACCTGTAGTGTATGCATGTATGGAGTTTTACAACACAGATCTTTAAAAGCTGTTCTCTCAAAATGAGTTTTTTTCACTTGCATACAGCAAACATTCCCGTTTAATTCCTATCTATATTCTGAAGGTTTTTACAAAGGTTTGTTTGTATACATTCACAGCCTGATGTATAATCACATTTTGTTCATAAAAAACATGGCGGCAATGGATTTATTTTTATGGCTGTTGACAGTATTTTCTGGAGAGATACAAAAAGAGATAAAGCCTTTAAAATGTCAACACAATGAAACAAGAATTTTGAACCTGGCTTTATCCAATGTTCAGATATCTCTTCTGGGAATGTATTAAACAGCACATTTAAAAAAAACGGGTAATTCCAAAAACAATTTAGTTAAATCTTTTACCCTCTTCACCTGTAGTGTCTCCCCTTAAACTATGTCCTTGCTTACCTCCATGCACTGGGACTATAAACCAGGAGACTGTCGGTTCTCACCTTGAGTTTGAGTCTGAGCGGGGAGGGCTGGGGGGCAGAGAGGTCCTCCATGTCCGAGCTGCTGGAGCCAGAAGACGACACGCTGATCTGATCGGCGTGGGTCTTCCTGAGGGAGCTTTCGCTGGATGTTCGCAACCTGCACACAACAAACCAACAGTGTAGTTGTGCACCTTTTCCAAAAAATAGCAACTTAAATCTGTTTTTAAAAGTCAGATAAGGTAAAGATCAAGAAATCTTTGAAAAAGGATGTTCATCGTTTCCTCAAACTACTGCATTTGCGTCAATTAAAAATACAATCTGGCTCATGTATTTCATGACTGTACATGTGGATTTGGAAGCAGATAGAAAATATAAGTTTTTTTCTACCTTTAACACAACAAAGTCTGAAACATTCTACATACAAGGGCCTGAGGATCTATATCCCAGCAGTCAATGTCATAACAGGCAGCTGTGGTGATGCGTTACAGGGCAGTGGGGGTTTTCCAGACTTACGAAGCCAGTTTCTTCGTGAGCAGACGACTGCTCCATGAGTTGGGAGAGCTGGGACACGGGTCGACGGGAGGCTCCAGGTCACGAGACAGCTCATAGCTTCAGGAGACAAAGAAAGATCAATTTAAAAAAAAAATTCAAAAGTCTTCCAATCAACCCGATTATGTTTATATTGCATTGCGGGGATGTGAGAGTGCGTCTCACCTCTCCTGGTCTGTGAGCAGTGTATGTGCCTGCAGCCACACGGCGATATGAGGGTTTACTGGTAGACTGTAGTTGGAGCAGGAAGCCTGAAGCTGCCGAATCTGAGAGAGAATCTCAAACTCCTACAAGAGAAATGAGTAAAACAAAGCACAGATGAATTAAATCGAACAGAAAAGTATATGGCAGAACATACAAATATCATATATACGTCAGCACTTTTTAAAATTATTTCTCCATAAGTAAAATATATTCAAAGTTATAGAATAAAACGAAGGATATTCAAGCAAAATGCTGCATTTATGATTTATTCTTGTTACATATACTTTATCACAGTCAATAAAGTGAAAATATGTTACTATGAGTTCCTATAACGAAATGATGACTATGTGCAAAAGAATCAATCAAACTTCAAAGATGAAATGTCATTTTCATGTAAAGCTTCCTGTTAGTGTTGTTTAAGTCAGTGTGTTATGAGTGACAATGTATGCTTTCTTAGAGGATTGTTGCTAGTTTATTGGTGTATATTTTGAGACGTGTATGAAGTGTTGGGGTGGTTTGAGTGAGTTTTGGAGGCGATATCAACTGTTAGCCATCATGCAAGACACCACTAGGAGGCGACACCTACCCGTCTGCGCTTCTCAAAGTTGATAAGTCCACCCTGTGAAAAAAAAACAAAAACAATGTGGAGTTTTAAAAAGTAGCATAGAAAACAGAAACCATGTAAAACAACGGGCGCGTTTGATGTGTGCTCACCTCCACAGTGTCAGTCAGTGCTGTGTCCAGCATGGTGAGGACCGTCAGGTAAGTGCCGAGGTACGGCACAACACCACTGCTGAAGCTCTGAGGACACAAATCAAGACAGTCGGTCATTTTGGTAAATTACTATGGATGTACAATTACAATATTAATCATTTATTGCAATTATTGGATTTAATATATTTGCAAAAAGCTATTGAAGCTAACTATTATCATTAAAACTCCTAAATGTTGCTCTAATAGAAAATGAGCTGAAAGTAAGAAACTGGAACACAAGAGGACACAATGTTGAGCTCACTACACGTCATGTCACTGAAAATAAAACAATCTACTGTATGGAGTAGAAATGTACACAAGACTAGGACAATCACTATTTAAACACAGTAAATATGGGGGTATAAAACATTTTACACATGGCCCCACCTTGACTAAGTAAATGTTCAAACTGTGAGAAACACTGCACACACGTCAGCTTTTATACCCTTCGCCTATGTGAGATGTACGCACGGAAACGTTTTCCATCGAAAGAACAGATTGAAGAAGAACAGGGAACTGGAAATCTGGCAAATTATAAATCAGCTTGAAAACATGTGACTTTTAGGGAAGTCGAACTGATGATCCACACAGAAAAAATAGACCCCTGCCTTTCATTTTTAAGTGGTTGGCAAAGCTGACACATGCACTTTATTTTTGGCTGTCGAACCTGCAAAATTGAGGAAGTAAGAAACTTATTTCAAAACAAAATGATGACTATTTTCTTACAATGTGTCTGGACACTGAGCTCGGGGTGGCACTGCCATCTGGGTGAGTCCCATCCTGCAGAAAATAAACAACATGTCTCGTCAACTTTGATAAAACACAATAACTATAATTAAGGGTGTAAATGTGAGAGGGATACAATGCGTCATACAATTGTTCTTTTCAGGGTGGAGCACCTGCTGAAAACTGCTGCTGATAACATTCCCTAAATACACAGTCATATTTATTGTTTTTCACAGGGAACAAAGGACACAGAGCGGCAGGTGAACCGGAGACTGAACATCTACTCAGTCGTGTGATTTGAGAAAGACGAGATTGGACCATTAACAGGACAGATAATTAACCCACGATTAGTGGCCATTCGTAGACAATACTTTCAGTAAGTGGATTTCAGTGGTGGAAAGTAACTAAGTGCATCTACTTGAGTACAATTTTCACAATACACTAAGGCGGAAACTAACAATCATTTTCACTGTTGCTTATTGATCTTTTTTTTCCATTAATTTTAACGCAGAAAAATTAAATCTTCAAATATCTTGGTTTTGTCTTATCATGTCTCATGATATAAAACAAGAGAAAAACAGCAAATCTTCACATTGGACAAGCTGAAAACAGAGAACGGTTGAAGTTTTTTTCATTGATTAAACAACTGAAATGATCAATTGATTATTAAAATAGTTGCCAATAAACTTTCTGTTGATCAACTAGCTAAATAATCAACTAATTGATTCAGGTAATGGGATTTACATTACGTGCAGTGTTAACCATGCAGAGCGCCAAGAGCCCTGTAAACAGGCCTCACAGTAGAAGCCTCACAAGGTATTTTCTCACTGCAGTCCAATTAATGGTTTGTTCAGTGACTCCTTTTGTACAGGCCAGTGCAATTAAACCCGATTAAATCAGGACACACCCCTCATGCCACACAAATAAAAACTACACAAATCGTTTCGCCATTAATCAGACTGAGCCGTCAGTCTGCATTCTCTCTCGTGTGTTTATGTAGAAAAACAAAGGTGTAGTTACCTCCATCAGGATCTCTCTGCTGGTTAGCACACAGTTCTCGTCAGGGAAAGTCTCACACAGGTGGTTAAAGGTATTCATGCTTTCCCTGAAACCAAGCAAATTGCATTTGTTAAGTCAAATGTTCTTTTTGCAGAGTCAATGTCGTCTTGAACAAGGCTGCATGTTTAAAAAAGGGATTCAGGGAAACCCACTACGGGATTTTTTTTTTTTTTCACATCCAAAATTCACTTCCTATTTTTGATTTTGTGTCCTAAAAAATATTGACAACAGTGTAGTTCACAGAACTCTGTTGTACAAGTTACGAGTGTCTTGTAATAGCTTGCTGACCTGCTGACAGCAGCCCAGGTCTTCTTGAGACGATACACCGCGTTGGACTGCAGGGCTGAGAGGATGGCCCTCAAAGAGGAGAAATTCTTCAGCTGCCTGCACTCCTGCACAGAGAAAACACAAGGAAATGCAGTTATGTACTGACATCTTGTTGATTCATGTCACTTGATGATAAACGGTTAATGTCATTTGAAACATTTTTGGACCCTGACCTGAGCAATAGTGATCCACCTCTCGATGATGCGTGCCCTGTGGGCGGGGCTGGCGTGTGAGCAGCGAGGCGAGCTCGGGGCAGTGGAGGGGTACAGGAAGGTAGAGGAGGGGCTGGGTGATGAGATGGGAGAGGAAGTGGAAGGGCTGGGAGAGGACGGCCAGAGGAGCGAGGTGATGACACGGTTGGTGACGGCGTTGAACTGGGAGATGGTGGCGCGGACGGTGGGCGCCAGGTTTCGGTTTTCCTTTTTGTCACGCTGGGACCAGACGCAGCCCAGGCAGTGGAAGGGCACCACTCTGACAAACAGCTCCTGAGGGAGACAAGGTGAGACGATACGAATGAGTGAACCTCACGACACACAAAGGAGCTTGGAGATGTTCGTTAATGGAACCTACAGCGTCCAATCGTGTCAGCTGCTCCGCCACTTCTGTCACAGAGAAGTCCATAAAGTTGTATTTGTCTTCCTCCTTGGTGCAGATCTCTCCTGCGTCCTCCTGATCTCTGTGGTCCTGCTGCGATGGTTCACCGCTGTGCTGTGACGCAGACTGGCTGCAATCTGTCAAAGACACCGAATCATAAATGACAACAAAACAGGAAGCGCACAGCATTTTATATCATCCACAGCGCATCATAATCACATCTCCTTATCCTCCCATACCTTGCTCCTGGAGCCTCTTGAGGAGGGTCTCGGCAGTCTGAGCCAAGCGTCTGAAGCAGAGGCGATGCCGCAAGTGGACACACAGCAGACGGAGGGCCTGGTACTGAGGGGGCTCGTGGAAGTCTTCACCGTGTTCCTCCAGCCACAGCCGGACCACCGGGGGTAAGGTACTGAGGGGATGATCGGGACATTAAGAAGCGTTAATCGTGGTGTCACTTGTTCGGGTTCATCCTCGATTGAGAATAAAGGAGGCATGGACAACTTTGACATGAATTGTGGCAGACAAAGAAACAATAATAACTGTTCATTTGCGGCGCCTCAAGAAGTTTGGTCCAATATGATTTTACTCCATTACACCCAACTCTACACTAAATTTGTCAGATACGGATGGCAAACCCAAACTAATCCTTGCTAATCGAGGAGCGACCACACTCACCTGCGTGGGCAGACAGTGTTGTCCATGTTGGTGATCGAGTCCTCTCTGTGGGGAAAAGGTCAAAAACAATCACTTATGAATGACAATCACCACATGAAGGGACAACATGGAAAAGACAGACAGAAAATCTCCTGTAAACAACAAATGTCCCGGTTGATCCTCTATAATGCTTCATTGTGTGGAAAAGTCCTGCAAGACTCTGTAAGGCCACAGTGTCTCTGCAGTGATGCAGGGACACTGTGGCCTTACAAAGGGATGAGTGTAAACAGACAAACGTTTCCCTCAGGGATTAATTATACATCAAAACGACATATAGAACTAAACTGAATTAGTAGGAACACGACCGAGTAAATCTCTTTGCTGCATCAACATGCGACACAATGTAGAAATAAATTCTAATTGATACAGCACCTATCAAGTTTCAGAGCTGGTGGTTAATGACAGCAACAACACGTTACATCCTGCACACAATCCTTTACGGCAAACGCAGAGAAAACATACTTCCCAGGTTGTCTCGAGGCTGACCTCAGACAAAGCTCACAGGAAACCTGTTGCCACCAGCACCACAGATATGAGGGCGACTGTTTGACAAATAATATATCAACTGAACAGCGCTAATGGCCACAGTTTCACATATTTGCAGTACACGCAGTACAAAGGTGAGCTGTGAGGAGAGAGAGACCAGCAAGTTCTATGGACTCGATCTGTACTCGATATATATGGCAAAAACCTGGGAAATATGTACTTATTCCTACATGCATGTACAGCATTCAACGTTCAGTCAATTCAATCTCAGTGTTTTTTAACATCACTGGTCTTCAGTGCGGTGAAGAGGCGTGGAGGGTGTAGTCGTGAACGTGCTGGAATGGGAGCTGCTGACTGCTTTGTTTGGTTCATGACGATAAGACCCGTCATAGAAACTTGCCAAGCGTCAACAGAGGTTCTTTGAGAATTAATGCGTGCATCTGGCATGTTGTAAAACCTGGTTTACATTCATGTGACGACCTGTCTAAAAGTAGCACATGCTGGAATAACTAATCAAAGTCAATAAGTGATGAAGGAAATAATAAAGCCTTCAAATCTGTATCTGGCTTCTGATAAGGAGCCGCGTCACTGGGGCCAAGAACTTTGAACCAACTTAACTTTTCAAACGGGTGAAATTTGTAGTGTGAGTTTAATTCAAAACTCTAAATAATACAAATAATGTTACAGTTGTAACCACAGTCAGACTTTTAAAAATCAATGTTAAATGATGAATCAATGACTCGTCCTTTGGAATATATTTTCCCAAGCGCACACAGCTACCGTTTTCCCAAAAATGTCAAAATACATTTTCAAAAACAGCATCTCCACCTGGACAAATCTTTAGTGCTAAACGGAGTAGATTCCTCTATGAGTTGAAAAACAACAAGGACTTCATACTGTGGGCCTGCAGGCCAGCTGACTGAGCCCTCGTGGTTTTTGTCAAGATACGTCTCAGTTGGACAAAAGTCTGCTTAGCCTCACCTCTGAAACAGCAGCTCGATGAGGGTGCTGGTGGAGGTGAAGGCCCTGTAGGTGGAGAGGAAGACGCGGATGAAGTCGGGCTCCTGGTGCTCGGGGTCCAGCAGGTGGGTGATCAGACGCTCCAGGGTGCCGGCCTTCAGTCTGCGCAGCTTCACCGTGTGGTAGTGGGCGAAGCTGAAGGCTGTGGGGAGCTCCGCCGTGTCCGAGCTCGGCTGCACGGGCTCCCTGCGCAGCGTGACGCCGAACACAGCGCCGTCCTCCTCCTCCTCGCCCCACTCCTGCACCTGATCCTGCAGGAGGAAGCAAGGTCATCAAGATCTGGCAAATAATCACCCACATACACGATATGGTTGATAACACAGACTTTCATGCGCTTGAAATCTTGTGTCACATAAGAGAAACGTATAGAAGAATTAACTAAACTTTGAGAGAAATGTTTAAAAATATATCACAAGCAACTTTTACAACGTTTTCCTTAATAACTAACAGGCAGTGGCTGCTTAACTGAATTATTTTGAAAATCTTACAAAACTCATTCCTATTGAAAGGGAACAGCGAGGACACGTGTCACTGACTCTTTTAGTAAGTTTGAGTGATATGACAATAATTATAGGGCTGCATCTAATGATTATTTTCATTATGCCTATTCCAGAAAGTCTAGGTGATGCCTTTAAATGTCTTATTTAGTCGGTCCAAAATCCAAAGATATTCGTTTTAATATGATATAAAAAATAATCAAAATCAGGACATCTCCATATTTGAGAGGCTGAAAAAAAAGCATTTTTTGCAATTTCTGCATGAAAAATTATTTTAACGAAATGATTCACATATTCACGTAAATAAATATTATCATTATAAGAAATAATTTGCTCAACACCAGAGTGTTTAATTTGATACTTCCCCTTCAGTCTTATGGTTTTATTCTGTATTTTTACTAAACTAAAAATATTTTACAAAAAATGTGGTCACAAACATTAGGTTGTAAAAGATTCATTTACATTATATACCCTTATTATTTTACACAGAGCTGAGAAAAAAACTACAACCTACAGATGAGAATTATTGTGTTAGATTTGAAGTGATGCTAAACAATACTATATTACAATTGTGATTTTTTTCTGTCACGCCACATGGTAACTTCGTAGAAGAGTGGAACATGTCACAGCATGATGTGAGCAAGAAAATCATCTCTGATACATCTTCTCTAACCGGATAGTCAACTGTGCCAATTACAGATTATACAAATGTAATTGTCTGGACTCTAATGTATTTGATTTATGATAATGTGTGTATGGTATCAGTAAAAGTATAAGTTAACTAGGACCCAGTCTGAGAAATATAGGGGCTGACCCTAATTTCTGTGTCACCCTCAACAATTAGTCATTGCTTTGAAATGGGACTTGACTGGTAGAAAACATGGTGGCAGTTTGTCCATACAGGCTTTATGTAATCACAATGTTATTTTGCACATATGCAACAGCAGCAGAGCATGCTTGAGAAAACCTGATATCACATGACAGAAACTCATAAACCAGATAAAAACCAGTGAGCGATCTGCCAGGTACAATGACCCACATGAATGAAACCATTATATCAATGTTTGTCCCGGTGGCCAGAAACAACAGAACAACGTTCACGTGTAGGAGAGTACACATGATGAAAAATAAATTAAAAAACATAACAATAAAAAAAATACATAAAACGTAGATAAAAATACATTGAAAAAAAGTTTGACAAACAGACATTGTACAAACGTCATTGGCCTTCACAAACAACAACGAGCACATTAACCTACCATCGATAAGTGCCATTTTCCCATGTTTGTCATGCTCTTGGAGAAGAAATCCCAAAATTGTGTCTGTAAAGTCCCTTTTGCTGCAGGTGATAAACCCGCAGAAATCAAGGAATTAGCGTCGTCGTCCGACGGTTCACTTCAGTCTGAATTATGTCGTTCATGTTGGAGAATTAATGGAACAAAGTAGATGGAGTAAAAGAGTCGGAGTCACCAGTCGCAGTGGATGGACCAGTCTGACAGTGGGAGGAGGACAGCGAGCGAGCCGTACTTCACTGGGCGGGGCTAGTGAGGCAGGTGTGGGCGGGGCTATGGCTGCTGGCCAATGAGGATACGGGGAATAACGACATCAGCTATTATGCAGACGTAAAATATTAAAAAAAACGTTTGCTACTGATACCGATGATATAGTTACTATAAACTGTTATTTTAGACAGTTTTAAAAAAAAAATTTAAAAAAAGATGAAACAAACCGGGCCGTGGATCATTTGGTACTGGTCCGCACAGAAAGAATAAAACGCTTTATTTTTTTGTGTTGGTAATATTTATTGTAAATATTTGTATGTATTATATTGTATATATTACATTGTAATAATACTATGAATAAAGTGCATAATATAAAATGGAATATTTATATTTACATTATATATGTAATAATTAAATTCTATGTTTTGCACTTTGTGTGTTTTGTTATGCCTGCTTTGTCTTTCATGAAACCGGTCTGTGGTGCAAAAAGGTTGAGGACCGCTGCTGTAAGTCATTGACAAACATTCTCCAAATAATGACTTAAAAAGCTCAAAATAAAGACTTTTGAGACAGTCATTATTCTGATATATTATCAGAGCAGTGGGATTGCATTTATCAAAGTCCTATAACATCCAACATCATAGCACTATTTTAAAAAGGGCGCATACACAGAGTGCACACATCATTGCAAATTAAATAAAGTATTGATAGAGTTCATATTTGCATGTAAACTATTAATTACAAATCAATAGTGTTTTTGAGAATCAATACAGTACCACAAAACATAATATTGGATATTTTCTTACAGGATCTTTTTTTTTTTTTTTTTTTTTAAAATCACTAAGTTTTCATCTTTTTTTCCCCCTACTTTTACTGGCGGAAATGTGATTCCATAAGTGAGCTATGTAAAACATTAAGTAAAATAAAAAAGTAGGAGGGCTTCCTGAAAGCTTAATCCTATTAGTTACATTATATTATTTACAACATTATTTACAGTTAAGGAGCCATATATTTCCTCTGGTTTATGCGTTTTGGATTGAATTCAGTGTCTTTTGAATGCTGAGGTACAAAGATATCACAATGTAAAAACACTCAAACACTAGAGGTCATTCACTGGAACCACTGCAACATTCAAGTAAAAGTAAAAACACATTAACAGTGAATTCTTGAACAATGAAGCTCATTCCGAGTAATGTTTGGCAATGGATGTTGCTGTAAATCTTCAGACTGTATTATCATGTCTTCCAATACAACAATATGAAATGATAAAAACGTGTGATTATAATACTTCAGAAGGTCAAGTGCTTACAAAATGTAACAAAAAAATTAAATTTGATACTAAGGATAGAGGTTTGGTCATTAATAAGGTATTGAACTCTGTGCTGTGTGTGGGTCTAGCAGAGCCAGTATACCCACTAAGAGATGAAAGCTGTGGGGCTCTGGTGTCAGGATAAACAAATGATGGGCCTGTCTCAGAGCCCAACAGTTTGTTTTCTGAATAGGAATACAGCCTCACTATTTTTTGAAGCAGACAATACAAAGTGCAGTACCAACCCCACTTATTAAACACCATGATGTTTGTAAGACTAGAAACCTTTCAAACAAAGAGAGGAAAGAGATCATGAGCTGTTGTGGTGCTTGACTGTCTACACTGCCTTTAGTTCAAGACACATAATGCATTATGAGTGCTTATAGAATCTTTATGATGCATTAATGTTCGTGTGTGTGATGGTGAATTATGTATGTGCATTTTTAAAAAGTGTTACTAACACACCGAATCCAAGACATCCCTACAAGTGTGGTTGTAATGCAGCTTTATGTCCACCTCCTGACTGTCATTAGACATGTAGACATATTGAATATATACTTTTTTCCCCATGCATAAATAAATGGCATAAACAATACTGTGACATCTGGTGGCCATAGTGTTAACATTAAAAACGTTCAATCATTTCCATTTCCATAGGCTCCATGTCTGGATCAAGAGGGCTCGTCAACTTTAAACTTGACCCCGATTCATCAAAAATATATTTTTAGTTGCATAAAAACTCCAGTGATCATTTTACAGGAAGAGATTAAAAGGCAAGATGCAGAAGGAAATATTATATCTGCTAGAAGCGAGGATTTGGTCTCATGCCAACATCAACATGGAACAGCTCATTTCAGTGTCACTGCCTCGAAAGAATCCAGTCGGACGGCCCCAAGCTTGTGATCCTGCCAATGGTGTCAGGGGCGTGGTGGCGACATACCACATGAAACAGGTCTGTTCTGCCCTGAAACACTAACTTCAGTTAGGATGGATGCACAGAATGAGGTAATGTACGCATTAAGAGCCTTCAATACTGAAAACAGCACATTTCATATCATCCAAAGACAAATTGACGAGCAGTAACACATTGTGGTAAGTCCAACAAGCGGAGCAGATGGGACGCCTTTAAAACCAGGCAGTCCACTGCCCTTTCAGCTCAAAGAAAATAATGAGCTTTTTTGTTTCTCTAATGAGTCTCTCTCTGAACTGAAAATCTACCATCATTCTTCCATGTTTACCCGTGCCACCCAGTCTCTCTACAGAGGCCGAACAAAAGAAAGTGCCAGCAGAGATCTCAATTAGTACTCATTAGACACATGAACGATGATGAGCCTGGGCAGATCATGAGACAATGGGCCCCTGGGCACAGGCATGCAAAAGGCCCACCACTAAAGTTGTTTAACCTCCTTGTGTGGTCATTTTGTAGTTTTTTTTGCCTGTTTTTATAGTCATTTTGATTCTTTTTGTGGTCATTTTGAGTCTTGTTGTGATCGCCGTTTTGCGCCTTTTCATAGTCGTTTCGAGTCTCTTTGGTCGATCTCCAGCTGTATTGCACCTCCTTGTAGTTGTGTTATGTTTCTTTGTGGTCATATTTAGTATCTTCCTGGTTGCGTCTCTTTCAGTGACATTTTGTAGGTAAAGGCCTGACACTTTGGCCCCTGTGCCCAGGAGGCCCGTTGAGCAATCCATCCATGGTGGTGAGGTGACAGGCAAGGTAACAAGCGGAGAAGCGTGCATGCAATATGAAGCTAAACATGCGGGTAGAAGTCGTGTCCTCAAAACCTCACACGATTAAAAGGCTTATTTTAGCTGGAAATGCACAGCGCACCCACAGAGTCGGCTGCAGTTCCTTCTCAGTGTCACTGAACATCTGCCACTCTCGATGACGTCAAGTTCCCAGAGAGAAAACTGACGTTAACAATGGCTGAATATATGACAGCTGCTCCGTCACAAGATGTGGAGTAGAACAACTTCACCTCATAATTCACTAATTACTTAAACATCAGAGGACAATAAATACAACGGTTAATCTAATCTAGGAAGGAGTCAATCAAAATGAACTCTGAGGTCAATCATTTAAAAGAGTACTACTACTATACTAAAGGGTACAGTAACAGACTTCAAGCACACCCAGCCTCGTTACACACATGTCACTCGTTGTGGATTTGTCAATACATCGATTACTCAGCTGACCAGGAAATTAATCAAACACTATTTTTGATCATTGATAAAGTCGGTCGATTATCGGGCAAAAATGGCAAATAATTGCTTTCAAGATGAAACGATTAAGCGATCGACAGAAAAATGTATCAGCAACCATTTTGATGATGGATTAATCGTAGTTCTTAAATTAGTCAAAAGAATTTGGGGGAAAATACTGATTCCTGCTTCTGAAATGTGAAAATCTTTTCTTTTCTCACTTTATAGACCAAACCATCATTGAGAAAATAATCAGTAATGAAAATAATTACTTTCAGCCCTAATTCGCTGGTTTCAGTTTTGCAAATTGGTTGCTTTTCTTTGTTTTATATCTCTGTAAACGTAATATTTCTGGGTTTTGGACCGTTGGTTGGACAATATGAGGAACTTGAAGATGATGCATTGGGGTCTTGTGATTTTTTTGGTTAAATGTTATAGACCAAACAGTTAATCTGAAAACAAGTGACAGATAAATTAACAAGGAAATGATCATTACTTGTCGGTCCTGGGCTGGACGATGCAGACAGAGGCGTACAATTGGTCTTTTCCCTACACGATAACAGCCGAATGGAGCCATTTGCCTCTCACGCAGCCATAAAACCAAAAACACTATAACAACCAATGTTTAAGGTTATATCACAACACGTCCTCGCTCTAGGTGGAATACCTCAGAAATGTGAGTATTTCCATGTTTCAATGATGAATCCTCCTACATGTGAGAAACCCTCCTACGATCGTTGTGTGTGTTTGGCATCCATCCTGCTCCGTTTGACCAAAAGCGGAGTGGAGACACGTGTGTATATTGATGCTTTGACTTATTTGCATTATTTCCATGCAAGACATCCATAAAACAAAATGTAGGTCAGGTAAGATTTTCAAATGAAGCGAAGTTTGAGGACATCAAGAGCAGCTGTTTGAGTAAACTGCAGCAAAGCAATATAAAATCCAATGATCCAATGCAAATCTCTGTTTGTCAATCATAGAAAACCTTGTGTTTCTATGACTCACCTCGTACTGTCCATCCGTGTCCAGCGACTGGAAGCTGGTCAGCCACACGCCGGGCTCCGTGTCCGTGTGGATGTCCACGCAGTGACTCGACCTAAGCCACAGCAACTTCTTCATCCTGCCCACCCTGTTGCGGAGGCCGCGGGACTCCCCTCCATCACCGCCTCCACCCACAGAAATAAAAGTCCTCATCTCCCGTTCTGTGTCACGCTTACTGGCCCACACACACCGAGTCAGATCTCTCCCACACCTGCTGCCTCATCTGTGCCAGGAGGAGAGTGAGAAAACATTAGTCCCTCGCTGTATCATGTTTTTGTATCCGTTTTAAAAAAATGTTTTACAACCATTAATGAAGTGAAAATATCAGTCTTAAAAAACTGAGTTAATGCTAGTTGAATTTGAGTATAAGCATTATTTTATTTACCATGCTCGGACAGAAATGGGATTAGGTTTTAACTCCGTTCATTAGGAGCAGCACAGCACAATAAATGATCTGAATTCAACAAATTCCCATCATATTAAAAAAAGGTGCATTAGAACTCTAAATTGACATCAAAAAAAGTAATTTTGTCTAAACTGATTGAGGAATCCTCTGTACGATTTTACAACAAAAACAACATATAGATAGACTGTCACTGTCAGTATTGTTGTTGCTGAGATACAATACAGGCACATGCTCTACAATGTGTGCATTATATTAACTTTATCTGTATAGTTGTCACCACAAAAGTATTCAAAATGGCCACACAAAACAACCATTGAAAACATTAAGACTATGGTGACATACAGAATATAACTTTCTAGTCAATGTTGAAAATAACAATAAAAATGTCTTTAAAAAAAGATACTAAATCTACAAATCCACAAACAACCGAAGCTTTAGAGTACAATGTTTCTTCTACAGCATCCACAATAAAAAAAAATATATAGATATCCTAGCATTCCAAAAATACTTTGAAGACAATTAAACACCCATTATCCTACAAAAAAAAGTTACTTAACCGTAATCTTGCTTCTCTTGAATCCCGATGAAGACCATGTTCTGAGCCGCGTCTGTCCAGCCACAATATTCACGCAGAGACAGTGTGAAACTTGGAAGGAAGAGACTCTGGCATTTATCAGAGGACTGATTGTTCTTTGTGTTTGTGGGAGGATGATGCTCTGCGCGCATGTCCATCCGTGCGTGTGAGTGTGTGTGAGTGTTGGCTTGGCCTCCTTCCCTGGTTGGCTGTACACTGTGATATATAATCATGTCCCATTTTCATTTCATTCCAGTTCACTAGCTTCCTCATTAGAATAAAGCACAAACTCATTGCCTTAATTTTTTACCTTCACCATAGACAGTGTTGGGGAGTAGTGAACTATATTAAACAGGAAGTTGAACTACATTTTGCAGTAGCTCGCAGGTACTTCAACTACCTTCATATTTGCAGAGTGATTCAAGTAGTTAAATTCCTTTTATCCATTTGTGTTCCCAACTACTAAAAATACAAACAATTATAGTCATTTATTAGTCATAAAAGGAAAGGAATGATTTTTATTATTTTCTGACAAGTAGAAAGATAGGCCATTGTTTAGACTAGAGTTCGAGTTGTTCATATTGTGTAAAAAGGTGCAAGTTGATCCGTTTTAGTTGTTAAGATTGTTCAAGTCAGATGTTACAAAACTGACGGGTAAGACAATATGCCCTTTTTTAACAGCAGTTGGTCAAACGGTCTAAAAAGGTTAAATATATATATTTTTTTATTTAATTGTTTTGGTTTATCTATGTGAACAAGGGAGCACTTTTTGAAATAAAGTCAATTGAGTTGCATTTTTCTGCTGGCATGTGAATATTTTTAATATCACATCTACAATGTCAATTTGATTATTTTTAGTAGCTTTATTTTCTAGATTTCTCCCTAGGATGAACCTGATGCACTGAATGTCCTGCTTGGATGTTCTGCAGCTTCTCTTGCACTGCCACATACTGTACAGCAGACCCTTATGTTTGGCATGTTAGTGGCAGAGGATCATGGAGAGGATTCCTTCCTAGGGTATTTGCAGTAGTTCAACTTTTTCCAATGTGAAGTAATTAGTAGCTTCCCCACTGAAGCACACATATGGATAGTTTCATTCTGTTTAAAGAAAGTGCATAGAAATGCAGAATCCTCCTCATTATTTTTCTGTATATAGCTAATAATTAGCTCGACTGGCTGAGGATTGTAGAAAGTTTGCTGATAAACTGTTAAGGGCTTTAGTGTTTCTTACCTGCCGGTGGTTTACAGTACACCTTTCCAGACAGGGTGCACCTGTAAAAACGTGACAAATTCCCCATTTAAAACCTCTACAGACTGCTGATACATGTTGAATTGGAGGCCTGCTTGTGGGACTAACTCACACTGCTGGCAGCGATTCAAAACCTGCAGCAGCCAGCGCGCGCAGGCCCGCCTCCTCTCACTGATTGGTCGATTCAATTATCGGTCAATTAGATCACCGGAAGTGTGTAAATTCAGCACCAGGCTGCCCCACTGAGCTCCTGAGCAAGGCTCTTAACCCTGAGTTGCTCCAGGAGACTGTCCCTGTAGTTAGTTACTGCAAGTGGCTCTGGATAAGAGCATCTGCTAAATGACCTGTAATAATTAAACTTTATTTTAACCCCTTTTTAATCCCTCTTAAAAATAATGTTATATGTGTAGTTTTACAGGGTTTTAACCTCTTTTTAATCCCTCTTAAAAATAATTTTATAAGTGTGGTTTTACAGGGTTTGTGGCCTGAATTCACTTTTATCTGTTAAGTCACTTCCTAAAACCTACTTATATACAAAGGCATTGAGTTTATTTTATAGATTATTTTAATTATTTTATTTGACTTTTGCTAAATGTTGTATGACTTTTAGACTGTTTTTATATTTTTAGTCATTGTTTGTACCATTACAGGTCATTCACCAGACGCTCTTATCCAGAGCGACTTACAGTAACTAACTACAGGGACAGTCTCCTGGAGCAACTCAGGGTTAAGAGCCTTGATCAGGAGCTCAATGAGGGCAGCCTGGTGTTGAACTCACACTTCCGGTGATCTATTTGAAAGCCTGACCACTAATCAACCGCTTTCAGTTGTATGTCTTATTTTAGGAGATTAGATTTATGTGGGCTTGCTGTGAATTCATTCTTCATTATATGGCCTTGCCCAAGGTGACAGGGCATATCTGAGAGCAGGGCCCCATTTTTCATAAAATAAATGTGATGTTGATCCTAGAATTATTACCCACACATTCAAGTCCTCAGGACCACAAAAACCTTCAAATGAAACAAAGATTCAACGGTTCGGTCAAAAGAGCTTTGGTTTAGCTGTGTCTGGTTACATTCTGTATGTCATTCATCACAGCTGCCGCGGTAATCATGAGATGACCGCTGGACAATTAAAGGCAGAGAATGTTATTGAGGTTACACACAGACATTGCTAATAACTCAGGTCCAGAGGACAGTCCACCGAACATCAATCTCAAAGTATTTGAGCAAAGAGGCACAACCATTACGGAGACGCTGAACATAGCAGAGATAGTTCAGGTGTTAGCAGCTCACATGTTACTGTATACTGGGACAAAGCAAATGCGTCTCTAGTATCGAGGTGATTCAACCATTAAGTAAAGGTTGGATTTATCACAGGTGTAGGCTTTCAGTTACCTGCATCTTGTCTGTAAGATAAAACCCATTCGATTCCCAATGGATAGGTTTCGAACGGCAGGACAATAACAGAGAAAACCTTCGGGCACAAGTTACCGGTTTCACCCACATACAGCCCTTTATATAAAAACATATTTAAAGTGAAAGCAATGTTTTGATTGTTTTTATTGGCTTCCCATTAGGCAGAGGGTGGAATTTTGCATTGTGAAAAAGAGGCGGAAAAAACGAGTGTTGCAACAACAGAGAGCATTACTGTTGTCAAAACACACACACTTATACAACAAGTGACCAGGTACAAACATATCCATAAACAAAAATCATCTCAGAGCTGTTTAATTGTGCTCATTTTTTTTTTAATGGCTAAAAATATAGTTTCATTTGTACTTTCAGCTAACATTTAAAATCTAAGATTCTTTGTAGCAACACATAATAATAATTGTAGAAGTGAAACATTAAATGGGTAAAATAGTAACGTGAAATCTGAGAAGGTCCTGAGTCCTGAGACTGTGGTGTCGCTTCAGAACTTTCCCTTCTTCTTCTTCCAGGGCTTCTTCTTAGACTTGGAGTCGATGATCAGCTGGGACTGACGCTTCAGTGCCTCCCGTGAGATGATGTCAACCTCGTCCTCTTCACTGTCGTCCTCTGAGACACAGTGACAGTTTAGACTGTGTGCTTGTATTAGTGTGTACGTGTGTGTGTGCGAGTGGCTACCAACTCACCGTCATTGAAGAGGTCCAGAGTTTGGTCCTCTGGCAGCTTCACACGGGTGTTGTATTCTGGCAGCTTCCCCTCAATCCTGATGTAGAACTGCTCAGAGCAACAAAAAGAAAATAGCTAATGACTCCCTCCTGTAAAATATTTATTTTAGATTGTAGATTGTAGATTTTCTATATTCAATAGTAATCTTCAAAATCCTTTATTTCCATGGAATCTGACTTTTCATGCACACAGCAGAACAATATGTGAAATCTTACAAAATTGATAAATAATATTCTTTGCCGATGTTAAGTTAATTACCTCCACCGAGGAGGTCTTCGACTCGGTTTCTCTGTCAACTGGATTACGGAAAAACTAATGGTGTAGGATGGGCAAAGGAAGAACCCATTACGGATCCGAACCACGGGGCGGGTACAGAAATAGTTTTTCCCTTGCAGTAACATTGCGAGATGGAGCAATTGTGTTCCTTTCATGTGATGTCGGAATAATCGGGAAAAAAGGTTTTAAAAATGTAAAAATTCACGTGAATGCCCCCTGAAATCGGAACAACAACTGTGACATTTGGGGAAAATTTGGTACACAGCTTGTCGAGTTGACGTCAAATCACGCAGAAACATGGCGGACAATAGTAAATGTTGGGTTGATTGCACTGAACAATAAAGTCGACACATCTTCTTTTTAGCATCCATGTTGTTTCTTCAATACGGTGAATAAAGCTCATGGACACACCAAAGTCTGAAAAAAGACTTCCCAATTCTAGTTTTTCATGTGTGGGCTCGTGATTTATTTTAAAGCTTTATAATATATTCAGAATTTCACATGTATTGAAGTTGTAGGTTGTTTTTATCTATAGAAGTATTATCCAAACTTCTAACCCTTGTTTCATATTTTTACATTATTATACATGGTCATTTACATAGGCCTAGTGGTGTTCACCTATTGCCATGTATGATAGGTGTTAAAACAGCACTAGAGTGATGTCTGTGTCATGTAACTGGTATGATGAGCAGCAGGTCGACATTTCCCAGAAGGGAAGTACTTCTTTACGGTAGAGGTGCAAGCTGTTTGACCGGAACAACAAAGCAGTTTCTAACAGTACCAGTCAAGCAAACAAGGCTGCACTGATTTTGAAATTATCAGCTCAGAGTTACGTCAATTACAAAGATTATGCCTTCTAAAAATGGATCTGAGAGTAAAATAGTCAATGTCATTAGCAAATGGCCAACAGACTGTTACGTGTTTCCTCTGATATCCTATGTTCTCAAACAGAGAAGGTGCTGCCGAGCGTTAGTAATCAAGAACAAACACTTCAGGTGTTTCTGATGCCTTTCCATTCAGATAAGCTATGAAAGCACAGCAGCATGCACACATTCATGCTCAGCCATGCTGTGTTCACTTGTCGCACTGTAAAACGTAGCCGTCAATAAGAGCTCCAACATGCCCTTTGCTAAAATCTGCATTTATCATTGAAAGCTCAAGCTGATGCACAGCACTTACAGAGGGGAAGTCCACTGTCAAAACAAGGAAGGAAAACCAGGGAAGAGTTTAGGAAACTTTTCTTGTCATCAGTTACAGAGATGTTATGTCAGTCACATGACCTTCAAAGGCATTTCACCGGAGACACTTATCCATGACTGAACATGTGTAATGCCACTTAAGTCAACAGCCTCCATTCATGAGGGCAGAACAGTTTGTCCTATGTGGTTGATTTCATTATCTTGGGCCTTTTCCACAGAAGCTGTATTTAAAACTGTATTTCCAATGTACAGTACTAACGTTCTCTGTTGATGAAGACCATACTGTAGTTACTTTGAGTTTGATCTGATGAAGGACGTAGGTTTTAGGTTTTGTTTCAGAACACCCAGAGCACGCTGGAGAGATTATACGTATAATGATATAATAACCAGAGGAAGAGTTGCATAACGTTGGATGGATGGAAGGTTTTGTTTCAGAATTGAGGGGGGGGGGGGGGGTCGTCCCCCAGCAAATATTGAGTATCAACACCTTTCCTGCATTCTGGAGATTTGTTATGCACCAGTTAAAGGTGTAAATGTCTTTATTTATGTAAAGGAAAACAGAAACAGAGCCTGTATTTACTGTGATGCTGGATGAGAGAAAAGGACTCACCTCCTCTTCCTCCATCTCCTTCATAATGGCAGCCACATCCTTCCCCCGAAGCTCCTCGTGCAGTAACTGCAACTTCAGCTCACACTGGGTCATCAGCTCCACCACAAACTCATCTGAGTCTGGAGACACTTCAGCCACTGTGTGCTCACTCTGGAGAGAAATGGAAGAAGGGTGAACACGCATACGCTTGTTGTAACCAGACATTTTAGAGGAAAGGAAATCAAGCCAAGGATGGATGTGTTGATAGGGGAAAAGTAAATCAACAAATATTAGGAATAGGATAGACGGTAGGTTGAACCTGCAGTCATATTGAATAATCCCCCTCCCATCGTAATGTAAATGTAATGTAAACATCAATGAATGTGATGTTTTCCCCTCTTTGGTAGTGGTTGCTTGTATGTTTCTTTTTTTTCTTTGTTTCCCCCTGTTTGTGTATATGTTTTATTTTGCTTAGTACTTTTTCTTTTCTTTTATACATATTTGATATATTAATTTGAGCTTATATATTTGCACAAATACATAAAAGAGTAATGATGAGAAAGGTCTGTGGTGTAAAAACAGAGTTTTGATTTTTGAAATACAAGAAAATGAACCTGCAGTCGTACTTACCAGCGTGATGTGTTGAAGTTTGTCTGCGAGGTGCTCCACTCCGGCTCGGACAGTACCGAGGGCTTTAACGAGCCACTCCAGGCGCTCTTTGTCTGCATCACACCTCTGCTGTTGAGCGTGCAGTTGCTGCTCACACTCCTCCAGCATCTGTTGGTCACTAATAAAACACACAGAGACATTACACAGCTGCATCCACTATGCTTTTGTTCCACTACACTGCTGCTGCTTGAGTGTCTCACCTGGAGAGTTTAGCCTCTCCAGAGTATTTCATATCCTGGAACTGTTGGTTCAGGAGCTCCTTCTGCTCCTTCAGCTGCTGCAGCACCTTCTCATTCTCTCCCTTCAGCTTCTCCAGGTGTTGGTGTGTCTCCTTCTGTGAGATGAAGCGCTCCACTATCTCCTACACACAGAAAAAAAACAACCTTTAAAGTAAACACTGAGAGTAAGCACATAAATACATCCATGTGCAGTGTGTGTACACAGCTGGTACAGACAATCCTTCTCTTTTCCACAGCCACACCTGTATATCTGTGACTCCGGTGGCCTCCTTGATACGTCGGAAGGCCTCCTCAAAAGTGGAGAGGACCTTCTCCTCTTCCCCTGCCATCCTGGGGCTGCTGCGCTGGGCCTCACTGCTCAGCTCATCTGGCTGCATAGCTGTTCTCTGAGCCTAAGAGTGGCAGAGGTCAGAAGAGCTCAACACATAAATCATTCATTCCACTCTACAGAAAGTCTCTGTTTCTCTTGACAATATACTTTTAGTACCACTTTCTATGACATCCAGGTCTGTAATGCATTACAAACATACGTATAATGCATTAAAAATCTGCTCATAGCAATGTATAATCATAGTTATAAGCACCCAGAAAAATAAATACTTCATAATTGCTGGTTATTTACTACAAGGACCATGGTGTATTAAATTTCTCATAATTGTTATAAACTATAATCACTGTTATAATGCACTATAATGTGATTATAAGTTACTCATTGGGTGCTTTAAGTGAAGTAATGAAATTCCTGAGGTATAGGCAGACATATTACATTGCAGGCTGGTTATAAGTCAATATTTTCTTTCATTATTCATCATTAAATCTACGCAAGACACAAAACGTTGTAAAACTAATTTATTTGTTTAGCGGGTCATAACAGAAATTGAGTACTCCATTTTTTGATGATGAACAACTGATTGATTATGAAATATCATGATACTTGACATTAAAAGTCATTATAAAATTCTTTATGTAGTGTTATGATTATTGTCATAAAGTACTATGAATATTCATGAGCGCTTATAGCTAAGATTACACAGTGCTATAACAGATTATAACACATTATAAGTACATATATAATGCATTCTAGACATGGCAGACATATACATATACATATAAATATATGTATACTTTTTTTTTTTTTTTATACCAAAAATGATATAGTAAAAAGGGTTGACTTCTTCTGTAGTCTTTTGACGTCATTCAGATATTTTATCACACATGTCCAGGAGGGAAGTAGGTGATCAGAAGATGAAAACAACATCAAAATAAAACTATACACCATAATAATGTTCTTGAAGTGTACATATATGTATATATATATATATATATATATATACATATATACATACATATATATATGTATACATATATATATATACATATATATATATACATATATACCGCCATGTTTTTCTCACCCTTCTATCGACTTTTTCAGCCTGGGCCTTGCGCTCCTCAACCTTCTTCCTGTAGCTTGCTATAATACGCTCTCTCTCCTTGCGCTCCTTGTAGAGCAATTCCTCCTGCTTCTGTAAGTCAGCCTGGTGGGCAGAAGAAAGGGAAGAAGAGAGAGTAACATTGTTTTGAGGGAAAATGCTGGTTACACAATGTATAGCGATGAGGTAGGCTAATGTATCTGTACTTGCAAGTTGTATATACATCAAAATGAAAAGGACACTGAAAAAATCTTTGCAGCTGCTTCACTTGTGACTCATATTTTATCATTAGCGTTAGTAATGGTGAGTGCATCATCCTTGTGAACACCTTTACTAGAAACATGCATGTAGCAATTACACAGCAGAGGAGGTGTTGCAGGTCACCTTAGCGGCTTCTTTAGAGAGCTGGGCGTTGTTGTTCATAAGCTGCATGTTGTGGAGCTCCTCTCTGTGCTTCAGGATTTCCGCCTCCAGACTGTCCAGCTGGCCCTGGAAAGTCAGACTCTCATCCTGAAGTCATGACAGTGGAAAAGGGAGGGATAGAAAGAGAAAGGACAGGGGATGTGGATGTAAAGAGTGAGAGCATTTTAGAATATAGAAAGGATGAGATCATAAGAGGACTGTTGCAACACTGTGAGTTGGACACTTGAATGATTGAAATAACTGTCAATTAACACTTCCAGCACACAGAGCACAGCCCCCAACAACTTCACCCACAGCCACACATGCATTAGTAATGAAACTGTTGAGAGGGAGGAGTGCTTCAAATATCTCCCCACAAACATCCACAAATGCTACCAACTAAAGACTCTCTGCCATCTGCAAACTCAAAGCACATTCTGCTGCTGCCACATAAATATATTTCAACCCATTCTCCTCTATTGTTACCCCCGTTTCTTTCCTCCAATAGGAACAAACTCATACGCATCACACACAACAGCTCCAAAATGATTAGGGATGCACAATATGGATTTTTTTATCCGTCCATACCTGATAACTGATAATTACCTGCTTCTCATGGCTGATACCAATAAGACAACCAACATTTTCCCATTTTTGTATTTTAAAAAGAAATTCATAATCTGTAGTTTATGCACAGTTGAGGGTAAAAAAAGGCAAAAAAAAAAAGGGAGGTAAATTTTAGTGCAAACAAAGGTAAAGTGAGCGTGGGACAGGAAGTACTGTAATGTACTGAAGTCTCACTCAATGTTTACATATCACAAACAGCAGCGAGGATCCATTCTTTTCTTTACATGATGCCTGGACGAAAATGATTAGCTGACTGTGTACAAAACACTGATGATGTACAAGTACTTTCTCTCTCATAAGGGTGTCTGCTGACGGAGAATGCACACCTACCATATTTGTACTTACAGTCAGTCACAATGTGAGGTGGTGCCAACAATACCCCTGTAACATGTCCAGCAAGTGTGGATGAGTACAAAACATTCTTTTGAGCCAAAGATTGTGTATGTTGGACTGACCTGCAGGTGACTTTTGAGTTTCTGATAGTTAGTCATGATGTTCTCAGCCTCCTCGCACTTAAACTGAGTCTTCTCCAGACTGTTCTCCAGCGCCCGCAGCTTCTGAATACACACACACATTGTTTACTGAGCATGTACCATTCTGTCGTGTATTTCATTCAAAGGGAACATTGGGATAAAAGGAAAATAGATTATTGTTTGCACATTTCGGCATGAGCCTGTGAGGTACCCACCATGGCATCGTCCTCTTTTTTCCGAGTGCGAGCGTCGGCAGACTGTGCTCCACTGCTGCCCTCTGGTTTCCTTCGCTGGTATTCCATCTTCAGCTCTTCGAGGCGGCGCTTGTGGGTCTGGGTGGTGTGTTTCAGGGCATTGAGACGCTTCATCTTGGACAGCACCCTCTGATCGAGTGTTGTCAGGGCTGCCTGAGAAAATAGAATGACAGGGAGAGTGTGGGAGAGCAGATGAGGGAAAGAGATGAAGATGGTGACGGGGTAACAGAGAGATACGGCCAAAGTATTATTTATGTCACTTCAGTTGAACACAATACTGAGAACTTTCTCCATTTCAAATGTCGTTGTTACATAACTATCAATAGCTGAGAGGTTAAAGGGACAGTTTCCCCAGAAATAAAAATACAAATATTTTCCTCATTCCTCTAGTGCCATTTATTAATCTGGATTGTTTTGGTGCAGAGTGTAGAGATGTCTGTATTCTCTCCAATATAATGGAACTACATGGCACTCAGCTTGTGGTGCTCAAAGCGCCAAAAAAACACATTTGAAAAACTCAACAGAAATGTCTCTTTCCAGAAATCATGTCCCGGTTACTCAAAATGATCCACAGACCTTGTTGTGAGCAGTTTCATTCAGGAATTATTTTCTTTCTACCGAACTACACCCGACAACGGTATCACGTAGAAGGAAGCGTGTATCTGCTCATGGACGAGAGGCTCGTGTTCACTTGTTTGCAGGTGTAGTTTGGTAAAAAAGAAAATAGTTTCTACATGAAACTGCTCACAACAAGTTCTGTGGATTACCTTGAGTAACATTGCCAAGAGACATTGCTATTGAGTTTTTCTAATTTATTTTTTGCCGCTTTAAGCACCACAAGACGAGTGACTTCTCTACGGCTGATATCTCCAACACTTGCCAATTCTTGCCAAAATAATCTAGACTGATAATTAGTACTACATGTAAGAGAAAAAAAGATGTATTTTTTTTTATTTTGTGGTGAACCAGCCCCTTTAACAGTGGAAAAATGTATGTTTTTTTGTAGTCCACCATATGAACCTTATATAAACGATCTCATATTAATCGTAAGAATGAACAACAATGCTGCTCAGTATTTATGCTCCTTCCTCTCACCTTCCCTGACATGTTGCGGTAGGCATCCTTCTCCAACCCTCTGTTATGAAACGCCACTTTGATGATATTTTCATCACCCTGGGATGCAAGACAGCAAAAGGGAACAAGATTGTAATTGTGAAGAAAGTCAGTTATGGTGTTTTGACTGTTTGTTTCCCTCAATATATTGAGAATCGAAAATAAGAAAGGAAAGTAGCCTTTACTTTGTGGGACTTACAGCACTGGCTTCTGCCATCTTCCTGCAGAGCCTCTTGTTCTCCTGCCTCAGCTGGCGGATGGACTCTCTGTTCTTCTTGATGGTGGACTGAGAGCTCTCATAGTACGCAGTCCTGTCGCCCTCTGGTGGACACACGTTATCATTACACTAACAATACATGGAGATATTCGTCTTATTATTCACTAATAACGTAGCCAACTGCTTTTTCTCTTGGATTTAGTGATGGGTTTACAGTGGCTCGTCACATGGAAACCTAACATGGCAGCTAAAGTTAGCTATCGCCTTCAAGCCAAGCAAACGTCCTATAGCATGAACACACGTCGACGCTAAGCCTAAACAAACTTACCCAGAAGTTGTATTTTACGCTGCATTTCCGTTATTTGGTCATGCAGCGGAGGTTTCATTGCGAACGGCATTGTTGTGCTGCGTTATTGTTTTACACAATTAAGAAAGAAAAACGCGCTTGATGTCGCTGTTAGCCTAGCTCGACCTGAACGAAGACTTATGGGTGTCTCCGGTGTTACCTAGCAACCTGTACACCAACACTAAAGTGAAGCTGTGCGTTTCACATCAGCCATGAGCGTCTCGCGCTTCATGGTCTCGAGCCACTGGACCTTTAGTTTCATGAACGGCGACTGTTGCAAAAGTGACGGTATTTGTGTGATAAATAGTGTACACTATAGCACTATCTGAGGGACACGTGCCTTTTCTTGGTTGTTACTAAATAAAAAGTTTTATTTCAACATTAAATGCAGTTTTCATAATAGAAATAATATTGAAAGTGAAATGCCTTACATTATGATTATTGTTTAAACCTATTTCTCGATATTCTACTTCACACCAGGACCAGGGACTGCAGATGAAAACTAACCTCCTGGACAATTCTTGCATATTTACAGTAATGTTTATTGATATGCACTGTCCCTGTAAAATAAACGGAATAAAAAAAAAAGCTAAGCGTGCTTCTCCTTCTAAAAAGTAAGAAATAAAGGCTTCCATATACAGTAGATAATATAGGAAGTATACAGTCTGAAATCTACAATTTGTAAACGTATGGCTATATTGATGATGAACAGTTAACAGATTTCATACCTGAAATGATATTTCTTATACGACTTTACAGAATATATGTTTATGTTTGAATGTGTATACATTATATATTTGGTACATTATTTTAATGAGTAGATCAAAAATATTGAATGCTCTCATATTTCAAATAGCCTATTCTTCAAAACTAGCTTTTATATTTAAACTTTTATTTAACTTTTATAACACTGACAAAATCAAACAATAATCCAGGTTATTGTGTCCAAACAAACCTAAGAAGCAGTGGCCTTTTTTGTCCTTTGAACACTTATATGGCGACACAAACTTTTATTAGTTTACAACACAATTACAGGTAATGTAAAACTTTTACAAACTCAAAATGTTGCACATTAATCACGGATATGCTTTATATCAATAGAACAACACAGGTTATTAAAAGAAATTAAGACTGCAGGTCCACGTTGAATTACTTATGTCATTTGTAATCTCTCAAGGCTTTGGGTATCATACTAAGCTTTAAATCGTCTGCATTTGAGCAACTTTGGTTTGGTGAGATAACTTAAACAGTGCAATAAGCTTAGTTAAACTGATAAAGCACAGCTTTACTCATGTGTCAACAGGCCACATCTGCCATAAACCGGAGATCTCATTGAAAGATACAGGATCCTTCAAAGCTCCCACATAAACTGCACAACAGAATACACACAGTGACAAAAAAAGACTAAACTGTACAATGAAAAAGGAAAACATTAGTTTTTAAAGGCCCAGTGTTTAGGATTTAGTGGCATCTAGCAGTGAGGTTGCAGATTGCAACCAACTGAATAACCCTCCGCTTACCCCCTCCCTTTACAACTGTGTCAAAGAACCTACGGTGGCCTTAAGGTAACGTAAAAAAAAGTGAAAGGCAAGAATTATTTTTTTCCGTTCTGAGCTATTGTAGAATCATGCCAGACTCTGTAAAGAGGATCCGCTCATTCTAAGATAACAAAAACACAACAATTCGTAGTTTAAGGGGATTATACACTAATCAAAAAATAGGTATGACTACTATATTCCATTTCTGCCAATAAATCCCCATAAATCCTAGACACTGGACCTTTAAGGTATACCATTGTCTAAACAAATACCGGTAGTTATCATCTGTAAGTCAAGTCCCTTATTCCTTCTGATATACAATCCCCCTTGTTGGGCAAATACAGGGAGCCAATGGACTTGAGGCTTCGTAACAAAATAGAAAATAATATCACACAGGCAACATAAATGAATCTCCTTTGGCAGCAACACACAAACACACTGTCCATGCCTAATGTAGCACAGGTTGTGTAATGTACCTCCTTTTGTTCTTAACCCCCCCCACCCCCCGCGCACACACACACACACACACACACACACACACAGACACAAAACCTAATCTACAGATTTGACCTCTTCATTGGACTTCTTTAGGAGGCTGAGCAGGTTCTGCGACATGAAGTACGGCCTCTCTGCTGATCCATCGTTGCGCTCCAGATCCTCCACTGTGACATGGACAGAAGCAGTTGAGAAACAACATTTTCCCAACAGCACGCTGAAGAGCCATTTAACTGTTTCATGCATTGTCTATCTATAATCTGTTTCGCCTTTCAGCTGATTAGGAATTAGAGGAGTACTCCAGAAATGTAATATTGCACTTCCATAAAGTAGGGACAACTCACAAGAGACAGTTAAATGAGTTATTTAACACTCGGCTGTAAAGTAGCGTTTTGCTTGCCTCTCTGACTGAAATGTTCAAGTCCGTCAGATGTGTGTTTTGTTGTATCTTTAACTACATCCTACTGTGATGTCACAGGATCCAGGACTCTATATCACTGAAGTAAGGTGAGAGGATAAACCACTAGAGGTCAGCAAAAACATATTCAAGTGGTGCATGTTGCTCCTTAACTAAATAAAAGAAATCTCTAATTCAGTGGTACCCAACTTAGGGGTCTGGACCCAATAATAATGTGAGGGGAGATGATTAAAGGAATAAGAGAGGGGGAACTTTTTCTGTTTTTGAATTGTAATATTCTGGATAGTACCTCTTTAAGTATCTAAATAAGGGGGAAAAAAATGCTCTTTGGTTTAACTGTTCACAATTCATGTCCAGGAAAAGCCAATATTAACTGTGGGGCCCCAAGTAGTAGTTGTTTTGTTTTAAAGGATTACAATCCAAAAAAGTTGGGAACCAAGGCTCTAAATCAATGCAACAGAGGCAGAGATACCCTGATTCTAGTCCCTAACGTGGTTACAAAAACCCAAGATACTACACTTCCCATAATGCATTTCAATCAGATTTTTGGCAAATGCCCACACCTTTCAAATTTCATTCATTTATTTCCTTATAATTACAAAAGCCTTCTCCAAAGCCACAGAAAACCTTATGCAACTGTTCTACAGGCTGAGTAGTAGTGGTAGTGGTAGCCAAGTGACTTTAACATGTTAAATTGTTGGAGTGCCCCTTTAAGACACAATCAAAGTCCAGGCTGACTTTGTTGGTCGTGAAAACTCACCTGCTTCCAAATGCCAAACCCCCTTCAAACTTGTGTTTACCCACAACAGAACAACTACGATTAAATACAATCACCTTTAATCAAGATTTACATCCAATAAATATGGAATGTCATCAATCAGTAAATTCATTGAGAACTCAACTTACATCTTTCACAAGGCGACAAACAAGATAAAAGGGTACAAAAGCATCCAGAGAATTAAGATGTTAGTTGCGAGCATTCAGAAGGCCATTTCAACACCATGCAGCACTTCAGACAGAGAGAGAGACAAAGGGAGGATAGGGACAGAGCAAGGCAGGTGGGATCAGTAAACAACTTTCAGCTGGGGGGGGGGTCCGCAGAGAGGTCACGATGGCTGCGTCATGGCGACACAAATGCAGCACTTACGCCAGTCCGAAATACCAAGGCAAGTAGGTGGCAATACAATACATTGGATCCCATCTTGGATCTCTACAAGACTGAAGCCAAAACAATTCATAATATAAGTACACTACTGTAAATATACAAGTTCCATAGGAAAAAAAAAAAGATCCAATATTCATACAGTATATCAAATATGTCTGTAACATTTTGGCTGGTCAGCTGGTATTATTGTAAACAGTGAAAGAGATTCACCATCGATTGAGAAGTGTGTGTTCTGGCTGTAAACACGGTACGTAGTGGTTCTGTAGTGCATCCGTTAACAGGATTAAGACAACACATATTAGTGACAGCAATCAGGCACAGGTTCAGCACGCACAATGTTCTACAGATCGTCACAATATAAAAACCAACACTGTTCTAAAACCAACACAAGAGCATTTTGTTCAAGCTACAGAGATGCAACTGGGCTTTTGACCTGCTTTGACCTTCACACGTGGACCACAACCCTCTCCAGCTGGACGTCACATCTGAAGTTTTAGCTTGTTGTTGTATGCTGTACATTTAACAGACCCATATCACAAAGTTGTAGATACAGTTATTTCCTTCCCTATGAGGTTTACCAAGCCTTATTTCTTTGCCCTTGCATTACTGTGAACATCTACTCCTGTGGGGCAGACGGAGGGTTTTCCAGAGATTCCTCTTTTTTTTCATCAGTCTCTGCTTTCTCAGCCTCCGCAGCGGGAGGCGACCCCTCCTCGCTTTTTTCCTCCTGTTTCAACTCCTGCTTTTCCGCCTTTTCTTCCACCTCTGCTTCTTCTTTCTTTCCAGCCTCATCATCCCGACTGACTTGCTGTTCTTCGTTTTTCTCCTCTTTTGGCTCTTCGGCATCCGTCGTGGCCTGCAGAGGCTGCTCCTCCTCGTTCTCTTGCTTGAGCACCGTCTGCTGTTTCAGTTGGATCTCTCCGTCTTGTTGCTGCTGAAGAGGGGTCTCCTCCTCTAGTTTCACCTCATCCTCTTGCTTCGCAGAATCCCCTGTATCCCCCTGTTCGACACCATCGCGGTCTTCCCCCAGCTTCTCGGTTTTGGAGAGGATCTCGTGCAGCTCGGGCGACATGAAGTAAGGCCTTTCAGACGAGCCGTCATTTCTCTCCAGGTCCTCGCCTTTTTGCGTGTGTGGGGATGCGTATTTTGGGGTTTTTGATTGGGTTAATGGAAAATTAGGGGAAAATGGAAACATGAAATAAAGGTGTGTGAAAATAAAGGAAAATTAATAGGAGAAATGAGACAAAGAGAAGAGTAGTCAGAAACATGGCAGGAAGAAGAAAACAGCATTTCAGCTTAAGGCAGTTGTATGAGTGCTTGGAAACAGGAAGAAGAGAGGAGGTCTGGCTGAATGCAAAGTTACTCACAGAAGCAGAGGAACAGTGTATCCACACACATGGCGTACACGCTGAAGAAGCCATGGGCGATGAGGTAGGATCCCACTACCAACGTCTAGAAGGAAAGGAAAATCACAAACATCAAGATCTCTTCTGTGGCATCAAAGCCCACAGGTGAGCTCAAAGGATTGTTGAATTTCATTTACAAAAGTCTTAAATATTTTCTCTTGCTTGCCATAGGTAGCAATGCAATGTATTAGGGTTGCAACTAAGTTATTTTCATTATCAATTAATCTGCAGATTATTTTCTCTATTAATATTGGCTATAAAATGTCAGTAAATAGTGAGAAATTGTTATCATTTTCTCAAATAACTTCGGGCAACAGTCTAAAACCCAATGATATTCAGTTTACATCATATACAACAAAGAAAAGCATCACATTCTCACATTAGAAAAGCTGTAACCAGGACACTTTTTGCTATTATTATTATTAGTCAATTAATTTATCACAAAATGAAACCCGCCGGTATTAAATTGCATTTTTTGTGGTTTGTCTCAAATTGACCTGGGTGAACCCTGCAGAAGCTATTTGTGCTTGTGTAATATATAGCTGAGTTTTTCTGCAGTGAGGGATCTCTGTGCTGTTGTTGAAATTAGAATACCAAATGTCTCTGTAGTGTGTTTTTCTGTTTCTTTAAAAGGATCAAATCATACAAACACAGCTGTCTCTCACCAGTATTGGCACCCAGTAGTAGTTCAGAGATGGAGCCGCCTCCTCTATTGCTTTGATCCTTCCAGAGAAGAAGAAGAAAGAGAAGATTCCTGCACAAAAATAAAGGGGAATTAGAGGATTTCAACAAGAAATCCAGACAGATTTCTCTCCAGCATAGATACTTTTGGTCTAAAAATAAAAGCTCTCCTACCAACGATTCCAACAATGAGGAGCTTCCCAAGAAACAGCAGGAAGTCAGTCACTTTATCTAAAACAGCCACCCTGTTTTGAAACGGGCACAGCAGAGAATATGAGAGTATATCACATTAAACCGGGGCTAAGAACAGCTGAAATGTAAAATAAATGTTGTAGTTTAATGCTTATAGAATTAAAAATTGTCAATATTAATGTAATAAAACCCCACCGGATGATGTTCCTCATGAGAAGGAAAAAGGCATCTCGAGCTGAGGGGCAGAAACTTTTTCCATAGATGGCAATCTGAAGGAAAAAAAACTATTTATTTAAAACCTGACAAGATCCAACATGTCTCACGCATTTGGTTACAATGACTCACCATGATGTAGGCATTCCTGTTGAGGAACTTGATGCATTTCTCCAGACACCAGAAACAGCACTTCATGCAGCTCAGCATGAATTTAGCAAACTTGTTCTGTGCACCTGCAGGATGAGAGCAAAAATGATTCATTTCATTCATTCATTTATGATTGCTGTGATTTACATAGTCAAATCTGATTGTTCATCGTCAAAACATGTTTCTTTTTTTTTTTTAGCAAATAGCAAAAGACAGAGAGAGAGAGAGAGAGAGAGAGAGAGAGAGAGAGAGAGAGAGAAATATACTGTATATAGAGAGAAATTCAAGCAGCAAACACCTGTTTCTCTATTCCAAAATAGGCCTTACATCATTAGTTATTGTGAGAAATTATCTTTTGTTTTATAGCCACATTTTTCCACCAATGCAACAACTCCACTGTGAGATTGGCAGTCGAATAAGGCTCCTTACAGGCAGGCTACGTTGAACACGCAACGTATGTGGAGCGTTCACCGAGCGGCTGCTGTAGAAATAGGCCAGTCTTCTATTTATGTTTTTTGTGTGAGTGGCTTTTTTATGTCCATTTTTTTATTAAACTATATATATATATATATATATATACCGGTATATATAAAATAGTCGACTATTTGGGGTCCCCCTACAACACACGAGTAATTTAGTAAGTCACTCGTTAAATCATGTGACCTTTCAACTTGTGATCCAGGTACTCCAGAAGGACCCTGATGACCTGGACCATAGACAGGATCAGAGAGCCAAAAGCCAGAGAGCCAGTGTGGTATCTGGACAGGAGCAGGAAACAGACCGTGAGCATAAACAACTCAGACTTGATAGTTGTAAATAAATAGGAGATTCCCAAATACACATTAGTGGACAGATTGCACACACAAATACAAATTCAGCCTCTAACCGTAGAGCCCGTCCGAGGGAGGAGAATATGGGGTAGGCGGGAATATGGTCCGGCTTCTTGAAGGCCCAGTAATATGAGGCGAAGGCCCCCGACAGAGTGACCTGTCCCAGGGCCGTCACAAAGTTGGCGCACCAGAAGAAGAGGAAGACGTTGTAGAACTGGAACAGGATTAGGTATTTGTGGTAGAGGCTCTCCCCACCATAGAAGGCAAACAGGCACTCTGCATCAGCACACTGAGCTGAAGCGTTGGACGTGTTGAATGTCTGGAGAAAAGGAAACGGAAGGAATGAAAACTGTGGTACTGTCCAGGCAAATAGGGACATAAGAAAACTTCCTAAAAGGTGTCAAATATAAGAAGAATATTTGTCTTGCTGGCTGAACCCCACACGCACCTTCAGTCAGTTCATTTCATGAGGCAGTGACATTTAAAGCGTACCTTGGGGTCGCAGGTCTCTCGTGAGTACTCACACTCAGAGGTGTTGAACACTTTGTACACCTGCTCATTAGAGGTGGACAGGAAACTGGTCAGAGCGGTCAAGGATACTACAGGATGTCAACAAAGGGAGGGAGTCTCTGAGAGGCTACAATCTAGAAACATCTGCAAGAATTTCATACAAATAGTACAGCCTTAAGAAGTAGTAATAGTGATGGATTGAATGTTTCATTTATGGATTACTAGGAATGAAAAAAGACGCTCATTCAAATGATTCTTTTTGTATGCAATGTTTTTCTACATGTATTCTTCCCTTTCCTTTGATCCAAAACACATAAAATATAAATGAGAAAAAAGAAAAACTATGCAGTGTAAAGTTGGAAATCTAATTTGTGCGATTAAAAGTAAAAAAAAGGCTGAAAATGAAAGGATACACAGCAGTGATGGCCCAGTAAGCGATCACTACGGACAGGAGGGCAAAGGTGAGCAGTGGGTAGAACAGCGATGACATGACATGCCCAACAGCTCTGAAAAGAAAACAACAATCGCAAACGTTACGTCAACAAGTTCAGATTTAATACTCCCAAACAAAAGAAATGCTCCATTGCACTCTCACGTTTAAGGTTAAGAACTAAAGGTCTCTTCTAACTGCGACAAAAACATATGCAATCAAATTAAAGCAGCGCTCACAGACTTTTTTCACCTTTTGGGGCAGCAAAACAAGCTGTAATGAACATTGACATATTATCACCTAATAAAGTTATACTATCGGTATTAGTTAACAGTTGTCTGTACACATCCAGCAGACATGGAGAAAAAACGTGCGTTCATTTGGAGTCGTGTTTCTGGTCATCTGATGAATGTGCGTCCGATATTCATCCTCATTTTAGCTTGGTCTCCAGAAGCTACTGAGCGAAATGTTTTGCTCTTTAGCTGCTAAATGCTCCACAATGCTGTTTGGTGCTGACCAGGTTGACTATATTTCTATCAAAGCTTTGTGCTGGAAACGATTGTCTACTGCACTTGCAATGAGGTTGATGAGAGCTGATTGAGTGAACCAAAACAGTAAAGTTGCAAAACAATGAGCTGAAGGAAGCAAAAACGCTCTGTAGAGTCGGGTGATAATTCTCTGTGGGTTTGTCACTATGATCAAGCCCTTTCACATTACACATTTAATCCATTGTGATTATAAGAATATTGACTAGTGCAACTGTAAAAGTGAACAGGAAAAACGACGCACAAAGTCAGACACGACCAACTGAGACTGACCTGCTGGCCTCTTTGATGAGTGCGATGGCAATCATGATTCTCTTCCTGAGGAAGATGAGCAGCAGTATGATGATGAACTCCACAATAGCCAGGATAATCACTGCAAAACAGTGAAGGCACTAGATTAACAGGATTCATAAACACTTAATGCAGAGATGTACTAAAGACGGAAGGTGTGTTTGCGCGTACTGAAGGCCAGCCAGGTCTGTCTGATCTGCAGGTAGACAGAGAAGTCCGTCTGCACGCCCAGGTCGCGGATGGTGACGTCAGAGCCCGGCTCTCCCTTCAGAGCCGCGAACTCCATGTAACAGTGGAAAATCCCTTAAAAAAAAAAAGTGTTCAAATATTTAGACGTTTTTTATTTTAATAAAAGCAGTTAACTTTGTCATCTCCAGAGGCTGGAGACTTACCATAGCCGATGACGAGGATAACCAAAACAATCATGACCCAGACCATGATGCCAGCCAAGAATCGCAGCAAGACGATGAAAATCAAGCTGACGAGCATGGCGATCACCAGACCACTGGAGAGGGCGGACACATCAAACACCGTAACATATTGAGAGCTACCTACATGTTACCTCTTCTGCATGTTTGCCTGTGATCTCGACAGTTTCGGTTATGCATATTTTTTGGTTTCAAAATGAGTAGTTTCGACAACTACAGTAGAGCTGAATCTGTTTAATGGCTAGAAAAAAACAGTTAATAAGTAAACAAGTAAAACATGTTTTTTTTTACTAACATTTTGTCTTGGGTTTTACTCCTGATGTTCTACACAACACTGTTCCGTTAATGTAAAGGTAAACACCGGAAAGTTGACTTACAGCAATATCCAGTGCCAAGACTGAGTGTAGTCCTCAAATATTCTCATGGCCACCTGGCGAGCTTCAACAACCACATTTGATTTCCTGTTAAAAAGGGAAATGAATGAAAAACAACCACCACGGCACATTGAAGACATCTGCAAAATACGGAGGCCCAAACATGACTTCCTTTTGCAAAAGGTTATCAGACATGTAAACATGAAGCCTACAACGGAACATGTCAACAAATAATACTTTCAAAGTCAAAGTTAATCAATGAGACAAAAGCAGATGTAGACTTTTAATTTAAAAACCTGCTAATTTATTTAGGTAGGCTAATAAGCAATACTGTTATTATTATTATTATTATTATTATGTTATTATTCATTTATTAGTCCAGTCATGTCACATTAAAAATTAAGATGACAACTATAACAAATAATTTGACGTGGCTTTACTCTCTCCGGCTGCTGTCGGCAAGAATAAAACATAACAGCCTGTGATACTAATGTTAATAATTAACCAGTTAGGAAGCATTGCAACCTCCCCCAGTGGGACTAACGCTGATAGAAAACACTGACATAAAGAAGCTACAGGGCGCATACAAGCAGAGCACAACCAAAGCAGGCGGAAACTGTAGCAAACGCACATCAGCGTTCGGTGTAAATAGCATAAAGACCTTTAAGTAGCCCATGAAAACCCTGCAGAGAGATGTGATGGGGATGTGATAGGCTAGCTGTCAGCTGACACAGCATAGCAACATGTGTGTCGAGAGCGTCAAACCTGAACTGGTCCTTTAATCCACCGAACAGCGTGTTTTTCTTGGGTTTAAAAGTAAGGATTATTTGAATTTTTACTGATTAATCTATAAAAGGTTTTCTCTGGTTATTCAATGAAAATTTCAAAGAAATGAAGACAAACGTCCACATTTAGTTTCTGAGAGGACATGGTGATATGTTCAAATGGTCCTTTTACACTGAAACTAACAATCCACAAGCCAAAGTGATAAGATTTACAAAATCGTCCGTTTATTAATATTAATAAAAAGATGTAATAATAATTTCAGCACTCATTTGTTCAAAAGGGCACTGTCCACTACACTTGGATGACCCCTGATGATTTATCAAGGACATTTCACGAGCATGTGTTGATCATTTCAAACCCTAATTGTAGCTTTTTGGGTTGGAATAATGTGAAGTTATAACACAATAGTGACAGCGTGTTTATCAAAAAGCTCTGAAATTGTGCAACACAAAGAGACCTGTTCTTACAATGCCAACATATTTGTGCACGTGTGTTGCCATACAGTGAAAAGAACTCACTTGGATGCCTCCAGCACATCCGTGGCATTGATATTGGTGCCCTCTCCAGCATCAAAAGAGGTCTCATTGCCCACCACCACCACCCCACCTTTCATCGTTCCCAAGGCCGGAAGGCAGCGCCGCGTGACTGTGGAGGGAGGAGACAACCTTTTATATACATGGTTCTATTTGTTACAAAATATCTACACACACGCAGCTTGTAGTGTGGGCAATAATAAAGTAAGATTAGGAGGTGAAGAAAACAAGCTTCTCACTTACAGGCTTTACTGGGCATCAGCATGGCAGGACACAAGCTTTCCTTCAGGATCTCAGGAGGACTCTGAACAGTGTAAAACACCCTTCAGTGTACTTTCATCACTGCCTCACTTCACGCATGTACAAAATGTGAACAATGAAATCATTTCAATACTTACCAATTTGCTGAAGTCCACTCCATCCTTACAGTATTGCTTGAAGTATTCACGGTCTTCTTTGCTGCCCACCTTGGCTTTCACCAACGTCAAATGGCGGTCAGGACAGCTTTCCACACATAACTGGACACAAATAGTAACATACGATCATGACATTTAGCGTGGTTGTTAGAAAGGAGGAAAACGTTGGACACAAAAGACACGTTTCTGACCTGTGTGGTGGGACACTGGAACTCCAGCAGCACCAGAGGGCTGGCACATTTCAGGATGTTGAAGTAGAACAGAAGAGGCTTCTTCCTGTTTCGTAGGAACAGTGAAAGAAGACTATTATTTGGCGTGGATTATAAATAAATGTCCCAAATGAGGGGTATCAGATTACAGGAATATCTTTCATTATTTGAAATATTTCAAGATAATATGCATGTGAGAGGTTTTCAAGGCCACTTATACTGTAAACATCATATTCATATTGACTCACTCCAGAGGAGTTCCAGCTTGTCCGCAGAACTGCCCCCTGCTGTCGGTGGGATAGATCACTTTCCTGGGGTCACCCTGAGACCAGGCTGCACAGAAAATAATTAAAATCATTCAGAACAAAAAGAAGACGAGATAAACAGACAATAATTATCAAAAATGTAAAGTCTCACATACTGCTCTTGCATATCAAGAGATCTTTTAACCCCCTGAACCCAAAATAACCCACCGGCTGATTTTAAAGCAAGTTTTTCTGCCAAAATTACACCATTTATTAACAGTCCTTAAACATGTGTGACGAACACGTCTGTAAGGAAAAGTAACCAAATCGAAGCTTAAAATAGTGATATTTCATCAAAATCACTCTACTCAAAAAATAATTGCCAAAATAAACGTTTTGCACTAATCACATCCTGTAAAAAACAATAACAATACATACAACACACAATAACAGTGAAGCCATGAATATTACACTTATATACTTATACACTTGATGTTGTATGTATAGATTCCATTATATTCAAATGTTTGTAAATTGTGTTTTTTTTCTTTTTTAAATGATTTAGGGCATTATAACTGTGTTATACTGCACAGAATACATTTTTATTGCAGGGAAGAACAAGGCCACGGTGAGTTAAATGTGACAGGAGCAAAAAACGCCCAAATCAATTGAATGTTTTCTGGCAATTATTTGCAATTTCAGATGCATAAATGATCTATTCGCTGACATGGCAATACAGACTGTTTATATTGTAGAAAAGATATCAACAAAGGTCTGTATTCTGGGGAAGTACATAGACAAAGCATTATGTTTTAAATATGTAAACAATTTCTACCTTTGAGAACACACACACACACACACACACACACACACACACACATACACACGCACACACACACACACACACACACACACACACACACACAGTGAGGTCCATCAAAAATAAAACACATCCCATAACTCTTCTCCAGTTAACCAAACTTATTCGGGTATCTTGCCTTCACCAGGATGGCGTCTTACATTGTTTTTGTTTCTATATATACAAAACAACATTACAATCATGGTTTTAAAAGATTTACATAATACAACATTTTCCTTTCTAATAAATGTAGCATATGTTGGATGCTTTTTATTGATGGTGATTCATATTTCTCTTTCTGTATCAATTAACTTTGTACTTGGTATCTATGGTGGGCTCACTGTATCTAAGGAGCCTGGGAACAGCTTTATACACACTGATGAAGGCAAGATAGACACACGTTTGTCACCATGTTCTTGAATAGTTCAAAATAAATAATATACTCAATATTAAAGCATGGTTCCTCTAAAATCATGTGTCCAAGCACTAAGTCTCTAAGCAATAAAACAGTACAAATTGTAGTAATGGAGCATCGGCCTTACCGACGATACCGACAGCAAAGTACCCCAACAACGCCAAGATGAAGAGAATACAGCAGAGGACATCTGTGCAGCCCCTGAGGACAGGAGGGGAACAGAGAGGCAGAGTGTTGTTGTTTGTGTCTCGTATTACGGAAAGAAAATGATTTGACAGACGTCTCACCTGTTGTGAATCGGTCCTTTGAAGTTCGGATCAAACTTCCTGGACTCCCCTGTGGACCGAAAGAGACAAAAGGCTTGTTAATTTCTCCGACTATAACTTCAATTTGACACTTTTCATTTCAATCTGATGACACTAAAATGCTAGTTATCTGAACACGTGTGGTTTCACCTCAGGGTCCACACACCACTGCTAAACACTGTAAACTGTCAATGAAGATCTAAATGGAAACTTCTGAACCAACAACTGCAGGTAAAAAGTGGTTTTGGTCAATTAAATATATGTAGTTCGCCCATCACAGTGTCCACTGAGACAACACTAGTTAAATTCCTTGGTTGTTGATAATGACATTGAAATGAATTAGTGATATAAATAATACTAATTAGCATTTGCTTGGAATGACCCATTTGGCCAAGTGAACTTGTAAAACGATAACATTGTATGAGTTCATGATACCACTGAATAACAATAATATTATTAAATAGTTGTCCAGCCATAGTTGTGGATAGTCTTTGCTGTTCTTATTAGATTACATACACTGACAAACAGCATTTCCTCCAATAATTTACACTCTATTTGACGTTTTTAATAGGCTTACTTATTTGGTATAATACATGAATACGTTTAATGTATGTGCGCACACACAGAGCACTCTGCGTGCGATATATAAATGTAAGGCCATGTATTGACAAAGAAAGGACCTTCTCCAGAACAAAAGGATTCTTCTGCCCAACTGCCATGCCTAGCAACCCACAAAATGGCTCCCCCGGCGACGGTGAGCTCCCTGTGGACATCACCAGCCGCCATGGAAACACCTCAGACACGGCAGAGAGGAGAGCCCACTCTGCCTGCAGTGAGGTCATCATGAGCTAACGCTGTGAGTCAACATTTTAGAAAAGACAATAAGTGTGAACTTGCTCATCGCTCATTTTCAGAAACAAATGTTTTAGACAGGAAATCAGCACGGGGAATAATTCTGTAAACACAGCCTTGTTTGATAAACAGACTTGGAGATATTCCAAATCCTTTCAAATGACTGTCTGCTGCAGACTTCCAGACAATTCACATGATGGAGTAGCATTTAACTGTTGTTTTAATTCTCCGTTAAAGACGCAAGTGGGAGTTAGAGGCGATGCTAGCGACCTGTTGTCACTGCGTAGAGCTTACATACAGTATGTCCGCTACACCACACACGCTGCTAATAACACATACACACACACACACCCTCTCCGCCCACACAATAGAGATGCAACTGGCACCACAACAAAGGCATCACTGGACTTTGTATTTTAGGTAATATGCGACTTAAAGCAGTCCACGATGCATCACAATTAGTGAACTAAACATGAGCCAGTAGTCAACACAGCAGTCTGACAAGCTTGAGTAATATCATCAGACTGTTACAGTACCTTGTCTTTTGTATTTTCTCATCTCGACGTTATATCCGTCTCTGTCATGGATGGTTTTAAAGAGTTCTCTCAGTGTGCTGCTGTGTGTGGCAGTTGTTTCTTTATGTCGTCTTCCTGTATGAGGTCTTTGTCCTTTAACTTCTAACTCTTCACTTCCTTCTTTCTGTGTTTTCAAAGCTCTGCCTTCACCTCCTATTCCCTCTTTCTCTCTGCGGTGCCTCTCTTGGCTCAAGACTTATCGGGGGAATTGCAGCAAAAACAGTATTTGATGGGGGGAATTGAGAGAGGAGCAGCATAGACTTGAAGTATGTGAACCTGCTGTTGTCAAAATTGCCTTAAGGCTGAGATGCGTATGTTTTACATATCTGACTGAAATCAAAACAGTATTTCAGCCCCGGAAGCATAACAGTTATTTAAGGCTCCAACTCAATGCATTGATGCATGAACATGATCAACTGTGTTCACTGTTTCCTTGTTGTATCTGTTATACCTAACCACATGCAGAGCAGCTGCACGCTCACCTCACAGGCGTCAGTGACCAAAACATATCAGTCTCACGATACAGCACATCATTTAGAAAAAACTACTATAAAACACCCCTTCTGTACAGTTTTCTCTTTAACCCTTATCCAGTAAGATGTACGACCTTCTGTTTTCTCAGCTTCCTGTTTCTACTTTAGGCGGTATTTCCCAGCTGTGACCACATCCTCCTATAAGCGTTTCCTTTCATATTCAAACGTTTCATCACTAACTTCGCAAACAATGGACAACGATTTCTTGAAATGTTTTCTTGTATTGTTAGGACAATGATCTGGTTATGATGCATTGTGTGTGTCTGAGACATGTGAGGCAGCGAGCCTCTGTAGGCTACGGCAGAGATAAGAGCGTCCTACGCGTTCTCTGCTGGCACATGACTGTGATTGGTTTGGTCTTCCCACTTCTGCGCCCCATGTGACACACTGACAGCATGCCATAGCATGAAATACAACCCTAACTGTTGGCCCTGTACACGTGCCCGTTACATACACAGTGCCATGTTACTGCCCATGCAAACTCAATCTTGTTCGTCTTAAGAAACCCAGTTTCCTTAACCTGTATTGGAGCCCAACAGGTTTTTGAGCTTTCTTTTAGAGTTGGATGGGCTGGGCAGTATATCGGTATTATATCTATATTGTGATATATGAGAGTCTAGATATCGTAAGTGTTTTTTCCTAGTTTTAAAAGCTGCATTACAGTAAAACAATGTCATTTTATCCGAACTTACCAGACTGTTCTGTTATTTTGTCCTTTGGCCAGAACCTGAATCCAAAAATGGTAAACTATTATTAAAAAATATTAGCTAATTGTCATATTTTAGCACGCGGCCATAACATAATAAAATATTTTTGATAATGAACCCTTACATTTTGTATAATTAAATAATGGTGACCAAGATGTACTGAGCCAGAGGACATTTTACAGATAAACTCCTGTTCTTGTTGTTTTAAAAAACAGGCCAACAATACTGCTTATAGTTACGTCTGAAAAAGGTGCGCAATGGCCTATTTAATTTAATTTATTTATTTATTTTAAAATAGATGTTTTGTGATATAAATTAGTTTTAAAAGTCATGGAATGTTGTATATTTTAATTCAGTTTTGCATTTTTATTATTGAGATATTATTGTTAACTATAATAATTCCAACCAAGTGTACATTTACACCAGCACATACGAGTTGCATAAAATAACAAATAAAATAAGTGTTTAGTGTCCTGGCTGCAGTAGTTATTTGCATAGTTTTAATACAAAAAGTTTGAAGGGTTTATCCATTGGCCTTTAATTTTCAGAACCATCTGCTAATGTGAGAGACACTGAGAGACACAGCTCCATTAGAGCAGGGGGGGGGTCCTCTTTGCCTGCTTTGTGCCATAAAACAATCTCTGACTGTGCTGAAAGCATTCCGCCGCATTTGTTGTGTAAATGCTTGCCAAATGTCTCGAATAGTTTAATTTGTTTATGTAATTGGCAAAATTGATGAGATAGTGGTTTGTTTCTGGTGTCAGTCTCAGTAGATGTATCAACCAAATACTTTTTTAAAAGGTGTACATGTTGCAGATGTTGTATTCTCTCATTTGGGTGGCCTGGGGGCCACAGGTAGTTCATTACAGTCTGTAATCTCAGTCTGCATTCAGGTCTATGTGGAGTTTAAACGTCTGCCAAACCTTAACCAAACCTTGCTAATCTTAAAGGGACAGTTCACCCCCAAATAAAAAATTCGATATTTTACCTGAAGTGCCATATATCAATCTAGATTGTTTTGGTTTGAGTTGCTGAGTGTTGGCGATATCGGCCGTAGAGAAGTCTGCCTTCTCTTAAATATAATGAAAACCGATGGAACAAAGCTTGTGGTGCTCAAAGCGCCAACAAAATACATTTGAAAAACTCAATAGCAAGTTGAGCACTTGCACAAGCGCCAGCCTGTCGTCCCTGAGTAGATGCGCGCTTTCTTCTGCGGCGGTTTAGTTCGGTAGAAAGATAGTACTTGAGTGCCATCTATTTCTATTATATCTGCCAATATCGCCAACAATCGGCAACTCACACCAACACAATCTAGATTGATAAATAGAACTACAGGTAAGAGGATTTTTTTTTTTATTCTGAGGTGAACTGTCCCTTTAACAGTTTTTAGTAAAATCATGAAATAATAAAAAGAATTAATAGAAACAATTGTGACGGCCTAAAAGTGGATTAATACACTCTCATATGGACAATATGTGTTTTCTAGTCACGATTGTACGTGTGTGTGTGTTAAAGGAAGTGATGATGTCATGACTGATTGACTAATGGGCCCAGAGGGGTTATCAGATGAACTCTTCCCTGGCTACCTTAATGGGTTAGTGGCCACTATGGTGTGTGTGTGTGTGTGTGTGTGTGTGTGTGTGTGTACGCAGACAGTACATGCAAGGGGACATTATGAGTACATTTGATCTCCTTTGTTCTGCTGATTCCTGACATTTTTATCTTTCTATTTAGAGCCTGTAGATAAAGATGAGGACTCACAGAAGCTACTTTATGTGCTACTGTTATACTGCTCTATCAGCTTTTGCTGCTTCAAAAACTCCCATTTGACAACTACTAATGAGGTCTTTGGCCAACATAATCTTAAAAAGAAAGGAGGAAACACATTCAAGTCTCTTTTTGTAGAGATAAATATTTCAAAACTGATAACCACTGTCTCAGATCACTGTATCTTTCTAGTCCTCACAGAAACGATCTGGATCAAACAGCAATCATTGTAAAACACTTTTGTATGCATGCAGTGTGTGTGGCAATGCAGCTGAGTGTTTGCCAGCTCAATATTGACTGGAAGCCTCTTGATTGTGTCAGCTGAGAAGGCAAGGCTGAACACAGTCTAGTGCAGGCTGCAGCCTGCCTGCATGCATACATCAGCCGAGTCAGAGGGGAAATGTAGCAGTAACAGTAGTGACGGCTCACACAGGTCAAACTCTGATGATAAAAACTGCTGGTTAAGAATACCGGTGAGCTGGAATGTGTATTGTGTGTTTACAACATATAAACCTTTATCTCCGCTTTGAAAGGGCTGTGCTTTTTGATCTTTCAGCCTTCTTGGGGGAGGAAAAATGGTTGATGTGGTGAAAGGAAAGTAACAAGGAAATGCTTCACAGTGGGAGCTCCAAGGATTGACTGGAGAGGATGTGCCCTTAACATTTTGGGTTTGGGCTGTTTGGAGTATCTTACATCGTGAAAGAAGGAATAACTCGACATTAGTGTCGTTTTACAGATTAAATTCCAGTGTGAAATCTGCGGTTTGCTCTTCAGCTATGGCTACCCTCCCAAGTAACAACACTGACAAGGGGTATTAAAGCAAGAATAACACTGGTTAGGAAAACTTCATGACTCAACAGTTCATATGAAAAACAACCCAGCCCAGACACAAGAAGAAGACCGCACCAGGCTGCTAAGTTGAGAAAATGCATGTGTGACACATAATAATCGGCAATGAGTCATGTCTTTGGCTGGTATAGAGGATGCATTTTCCATAATATATGCATGCAAAAAAAACAGTGTGAACAAAAGCAATAAGCATGTGTTTGTACGTGTGTGCGAGTGTCTGTACGATATGTGGATGAGATGGCATCAATCTACAAAACAGCAAATGGTTTTTGATCCCAGGGGGGGAAAAAATAAACCTGGCCTATCTTGTGTGTTCCTGCAGTATAGAATAACCTGCATATGAAGATAATTTAATAGAAATCCATCAAGAAAAGCCATGTTTGAATGGATTGTAACCTACTTTAACATCCTATCTTATCGGTAACGTATTAAGCCATATAAACAACTAGGTGTGGAGTTTTAGTTCCATTGGAAGCTATATTTGGTTTATGGCAAAAGCTGTTAAAATAGGGCAAAACAAAACAAAACCACCCATTTACAGCATGTTGCTTTCACTCACTGTGTATTGTCAAATGAAAGATTAAAGACTCTGAGATTAAAGAAGAGTACTCTTCAGAAAAATAGCCGGGTGGTGGAGGCTGAGGATGACTCCAGATCTGCATGAGGTCCACACCCATCCATCCCTTGCAGTCATTGTTTCCATTTCTACGGCCGTCAAGAGAAAAATCAAAGATCGGTAAGAAAGCAGTAACATAAACGTGTTCTTACCGTATTTAGGGTCCGGGTTTTTTTCCTCCAGCTCCATTCTCACACACTGCTCGGCTCCTCGCTGCTGATCAGACGTTAGACAGGACAGTTACCATGGAAATGTCGAGGGGAAAAACACAGAAAACAGAGAGAGAGGGAGAGACCATCCCGAACCAAACTGAAGCACACGGCGCATTCCAGGCTAACGGAGAGGGCAGACAACCAATCAGGGCGCAGAGCCGGGAGACTGACAGCTGCCGCAGCCAATCAGAGTGCGCCTGAGCGGGACAAAAACATTTGGCTTGCCGCTACTTCAGTGGAATGTGTGGAGAGCGTAGACTAATGCGTTTCTAATGGACATACTGCATTCAGAAAGACGTCTACAATGACAGGGGATGATTGAGATTAAAACAGAGAGCGTTACTTTTGACTTTCTTACTTTAACTTCATGTGCGTGCATGTGTGAGAGGCAGTAGGCTATGGCTACAGCTGCTGTAGCTTGAACATTACTTTAGTGTTTGCATGGCACTTTATTGATCTCTACTCCACTGTAGCCTATATATGTGACAGCTTTAGTTACGGTTACTGAGCCAATTAAGGTTTTTCCATACAAAGTACAAGATCAAAGTATACAATATGATTCACTGTATAGATTAAACTACTCAGTAGTATATAAAGTAGTCAAAAGTGGCTTAACAATACCCTTTAAAATGTGATCACAAGTTAATAACATTCTAGACATTCTGCATCAACAGTACTATTTCGATACTTTTCGTACATTTTGCTGCTTATACTTCTGTATACGTATACACAAATACAACAACAGAAAACAGACTCCATAACGTTCCTACAAAAATAAAGAAAACACCTCTGAAAGACACACTTTTAGGAGAGATTATCACATGTTTAATACATGTGAAGGTGAACTGTGACAAGTGACTGCTCTGGCCAAAAAGTGTGTAGGTGTGCCGGCAAAGCAATGAATCATTTAAAGGTATGAAATGTTATCAGGTTTCTTTAGAAAATCCTCATGACAACATTTAACCATCTTAATTAACAAACAGATAAATACATGTGTACCAAGGTTCCTGGTAACATCTTTCTTGGTAAAGTAAACTGATTTCATGTTGATAATGATTTTTTTAGTAATTTATGTGCAAAGAAAAAAAAAGTTAAATCTTCTAATTATTATTTTATATTTTGTTATGTTTCATTGTATTGTCACATTTATTTATTATATTATTTATTCCTCCTAATATTTCCAACTTTTTATCCTTTTTTAAAATTCCTCTATATTTTGACATTTATGTTCTTATTCTTTTACACATTTTGGTTATGGTACTGATCATGATTCCATATTTCTTTCATCCCAAAAAAAAAAAAAAGAAGCTGGCTAAACTGTAAAAGACTATCTGTCTTTTAAAATCCAGGGAACTTTTAGGGTGATGGTCCTATTAAACAATAACAAAACATTTGGTCCTTTCTCTTTTTGCATTTTATAGACTTACATTTCTGAGTTTCTTTCCTTACTATATACACAACATTTTCCTCACAATAAAGGCACATCAAGGGTCAATTATTATTGATAAAGCTGTGGTTTTATGAGCCTGTGGTCAGCTGCAGTGTCTCTTACAGAAGTTGGGGAGAGACCCTCAGACATTCTGTACATGGCTCCTTATTTTACCAGCCAATAAGGTGGAAGGGCGTGGGCCGACACCCTCCACACATCCCGGCCGCACAGCACTCCATATGCGCCATTTTGAGTGTGGCAACGCATTTTTCTTATTTAATTCACACACCTCCTAGACCATAAAGCAGTTCTCTGTGCACGGTACAGGGAGCAGCACACACTCTTCTCACAGACGACCCTTCCTGAGTGTGTTTAGTGTCAGTAGGTTTCACTGCTGAAGGCGGCCCAGCGTCTGTTTCATAACTTCCATGCGTTGCACAAGTCCAGGCTGTGCGTCGCCTGCAGTGTCTGCTGCCTCACCTGTCATGGAGGAAAACAGCTCCCATGTTAAACGTTACGTATCCTGTGACGTTGCAACCGGCGAAATGTTACTTAAGCAACTTTTGTAACTCACCTCACCGCAAGTCTTCGGATCATCAGATAAACCCACCGCGAGGAAACAGGTACTGTGCTATTGTTTAGATAAAGTTTTTCTTTTATAAAGGAAAAAAAAAACACTAAATGTTTCCATTGTTGCTAGTTGATTTAGGGTATTTGAACGCTGCTCACACAGCTGCTAGTTTGTTCTCATGTACATTGGAAACATTGGCCACAAATGGTATTCTAACCAAGTGCCTAATCAATACTCAAACCACTATCTTTAGTCCTGCAGTAATAATAATAATGAATGCTCAACAGTTTGTTTATGAGCCTGATTTAAAAAAACAAAAACAAAAAAACAAAAACACTGTACATAGCTTATTAAGGAAATTGTAATGTGTGTTGTGTTTTGACAATCTTGCCTGTTAGTGGTGTGGTAACTCAACCTACAACATTGTGGTATACCAATGTCAATAACTGACATGTGCTCTCACTCTGTTTAAAGATTATTCAAATAATACAATTTTAATAAATATTTCCTCTGGTTTTCTACTTTATTCAGAAAACGTATGGCTCTCAGAGGTGCTGCCACCCGTCTGCTCTGCACCAGCCAGAAATGTGCTGCTGTCACTGCCTCCAGAGCCCAGGGCACAGCTGCAACAGCAGCCAAAGGTACATTTAAAATGTTAGATTCATTCTTTAAATGTATACAAAGAAAGTTTGGAGTGGCAGTCTTTAGTGTATTATCTTTCACTCTTCACGTTTGTCCGAAAAGAAAAGAAACTCATAGGAGGTGAAAACAGATATACAAGTTGTTCAAATGTGTCTTAGATGAGCCAACACATTTTCACTTTTTAAAATTTTTTTTATTCTTCTTTTAGATGTTGAAGAAATCAAAAAGCCGGCGAAGGCACGTAAGTGAAGTTTTTTTTTTTTTAATAAGTCGAACCTGATCCGTCCAGATTCCTTCACACGTTCTGTTGTCACATGACACAGTGACATAATCGTGGTTTGTATGTATGTATGTGTGTGTTTGTTTTGACCCTCAGCCAAGGTGGCGTTCAACTGGCGGGACGCCCTGAATCTGGAGGGTCAGCTGACAGAGGAGGAGATCATGATCCGGGACTCCTTCCGTGACTACTGCCAGGAAAAGCTCATGCCCCGCATCCTCATGGCCAACAGACATGAACGTAAGCAAAGCAGACCTGCATGATCGTAGCATCGAGAGGAATAATGTCTGTGTTGGAATATATAGGCTTAACTTATGTCAAGCTCCAAGAACTGGAACTGACTTCTTTAGTTGAATGTGCAACGTCTGCTGTCTTTTAGGCAGTTCAGGTTTACTCACTTCTCGAGTTGTAACTGTTCGATGTGGTGTGCAAAAAGTGTTGACTGTCAGTTTCTCTTTTCCTAACATGCACCGTGCTACAGATTTCCACCGTGAGATTGTCTCAGAGATGGGAGAGTTGGGTGTCTTAGGCCCAACTATTAAAGGTAAACAGAAACAAAGCGATCTTCATTATTGTCCTACAGAGTATTCTTTAGGTGCCTTTCAGCATCCAATAATGTATTCATTTCCTGAAAATAGAATAATGCCTGAAAATCTAATAAAATTTGCACTTAACCTGAACAAACTTGTAGTGAAAGACAATAATGTAATCACTTGACCAATAAGGTAATAAAATGTCCAGACTTACTGAACATTTTAAAAAAAAATTTTACTAATAATGTAATATTTTTTCAGGTGGGTCTCCCTTTTTTTTTTTTTTTTTTTTTTTTTTTTTTTATAATTTTTTTGGATTATTTTTAAAAGTTTTCTTTTTTTTTTTTTTTTCTTCTCATAAATGTTAAGTGTGCAAATATACAAAAGGTTTAATGTGTCATGTTAGTCTACTGAAAACACTCACATTTGACACGGATTTCATGTTTGGAAATGTAACCTTGAGGTTATTCTTATTATATTATTATTAGATTTCAAATTCTACATAAAGTTTTGAAAAAAAGAAACAAACACATAAGAGGCATTACATTATTGGTAAACATGTTGTTATTACAATATCAATCAGGGCATTTTATTACATTATTGGACTTTAATACATTTTTGACCAGGTTAAGGAAATGATTGCATTATTGGGTGCTACATGTCTTTACATGTGCTTTCTATATGTTCGGATGAGGATTACTTGTAGTACATAACACTGACTTGTATTTACCCTGCAGGGTACGGCTGTGCGGGCACGAGTTATGTGGCGTACGGCTTGATCGCCAGAGAGGTTGAGAGAGTGGACAGCGGGTATCGCTCAGTGATGAGTGTCCAGTCTTCGCTCGTCATGCACCCGATCAATGCTTACGGCACAGACGCCCAGAAGGAGAAGTACCTTCCCCGGCTTGGTGAGAGAGACATTTTCTGCATTTGTACATGGCTTTTTAAAAATGGCTAAAGGAACGTCTCGAGATTGTCCCTCGTGTTTTTATTTGTTCGCAGCGCGTGGAGAAATCCTGGGCTGCTTTGGCTTGACAGAGCCCAACCACGGCAGCGATCCCAGCAGCATGGAGACCAAGGCAATATACAACCCATCCAGTGGCACCTTCAGCATCAGTGGAGCCAAGACCTGGTAGGTAGTCAGACGCATTGAGAAGCATTGGCTTTCCTGGACAGGAGTGTCTCTCAAAGCGCTCTATAGACTCCGAATGGAACAAACATGAAGACGTTGACACCAGCTCCAGTCTGGTCCCACTGGTGTGAAACAAATCTAATGTACTGAAATTCCCAGAATAGAAATAATTAATTATATGGCAACAAACTAAAGGTCACATATCTGTACCTCCCATTTAAAAGTCATATTTTACTCTTCTGCTGCAAAGAATAGGGAAAATAATTTCTGACTACTAACTTTTACGACAGTGTTGCCAGTATTTATTAAAATCCCAACAGGTACAGTACATCACACAAGTTGACAAAGCCTACTCCTCTCGTTTGGGGTAGTGCTAGACAGTTTAGGTCAGTTAAAATGTCAAACGTAAAACTTAAAATAATACATGGGTCTATACCATAAACTGTATATAAGATGTGGACGTAGTCACCATGGCGTAACCCATTGGTTTTGAATCTTCGAGTTTGGCATTTCCACCGACGCCATCTTCGGGTTTTTGGGACCAGAAGTGACGAGTGTGAAGTACAACTGAACGCTGAACATTTTTAGGGAACCAAAATGTTTCAATCAACTTTCATGAATTGAAAACGCACCGTGGAAGGGTTAAAATTGTAAGACGAAAACACGGACAACACCCAAACTGGACAACGCTGTGGTAGCAACCTGTCGGTCACAAGGTAGCCCCGCCCTAAAGCACACGTCTTTTACTCTAAAGGGGAACATAGTTTACAAAATGAACATGATGCTGTATCAATAAGGAAGACTTGAAACTAGTGATTGAGATCATAATCTCAATATTTACTGAGGTAAATCAAGAACTAGGGTCATTTTCTCATAACTTCTATACAATCTGTCTTCTTTTTGTGGATTTGCCCCGTTGGAGAGAATGCACATTTAATGCACTTCCGCATTGGTTTGAGTTAACAGAACCGGAGGTTGCAAGCGTCAAGCCATTTGTGAAATACTTAAGTGTGTAATCATGCAGTTAATGATTCTCTTGTTCCTCACTCTATCTGCTAGGATCACAAATTCCCCCGTGGCAGACATCGCAGTGGTGTGGGCCAAGTGTGAAGATGGCAAGGTGCGGGGTTTCATCTTGGAGCGTGGTATGAAGGGTTTTGTCACCCCCAAGATTGAGGGCAAGTTCTCCCTGAGGGCGTCTGCCACTGGCATGATCCTGATGGATGAAGTGGAAGTTCCCCAGGAGAACCTCCTGCCCAACGTCTCTGGTCTGGCTGTAAGTGACTGCTCTCTTAGATCAAGTTCAACTCCAACAAAACCAAATGAATTATACTTTAATATAACATTAATGTTACTGTGTGCTGATATCCAACATTTATAATATTGTTGACCTTTGTGACCAGGGTCCCTTTGGCTGTCTGAACAACGCCCGGTATGGCATCGCATGGGGAGCTCTGGGAGCGGCTGAATTCTGCTTCCACGCTGCCCGACAGTACACTCTGGACAGGTACGTGACGTTCTGTCTAGTCTGCGTGTTCACTAATGTTAAAGGGATAGATTGGAGTGTTTGAAGTTGGGTTGTATGAGGTACTTATCCATAATCCATGTATTACCTACAGTAGATGGCGGTCGGCACGCCCCCAGTTACGAGAAACAGCCAGGCGTTACGGCACAGACGCTAAGCAATGTACTGCTTTGGACTAACCAAAGTGACACAATAACGCAAACAAACTAACCGATCGAGGCAGCAGCAGACCAGCAACTTCAGTGTTCTGTGAGGTAAAATTACTGTTTTTGTCAATGGAGTCTGGTGGCTTTGACGATTACAAGGATAACTGCTTCAGTTCCACATCAGAAAGGGCTGACTAACAAGGTAAAGCGGTGAAAATATTCTAAATGTACTGACACTTAAACTCGTAGTGATTTTTATTTTTTTTGAGGTGGGCCTTTTTTCAGGTGGCTAAAATACATTTTGCTGCTGCAGCCGTCCACAGCAGTACATTGCTTTGCCACTGTGCTGTTACTCCTGCCTGCTTCTCCAAACTGGGGCGTGCCGAACGCCATCTACTATATACACTGACTATGGATAAATACCTCATACAACTCTACTTCAAACAATCAGAACTATCCCTTTATGGCCAGAAGTCCATACAGACGACACATTAGCATTACTGTAATGTGATACTGTGTGTATATATTTAGAGAATTGGTTTTCATGTCTTTCTACCCTCCAATCAGAATCCAGTTTGGGGTGCCACTGGCCAGGAACCAGCTAATGCAGAAGAAAATGGCTGACATGCTGACAGAGATCACCCTTGGACTGCAGTCATGTCTGACCCTGGGAAGACTTATTGATGAGAAAAAGTGAGAATTCCCTTACTGTCTTCAAATGTATTTTACATGCTTGTTTTAGCCTCTGATCCTGTCTGCTACTGAAGTAAAAACAGTTTTGTTTTGTTTTGTTAATGTGTGTGTTGTTCTGCTAATAGAGCTGCACCAGATATGATCTCCATGCTTAAGAGGAATAGCTGTGGCAAGGCTTTGGATATTGCCAGACAAGCCAGAGACATGCTGGGAGGAAATGGCATCTCAGATGAGTACCACATAATCCGTCACGTCATGAACCTGGAGGCGGTCAACACATACGAGGGTAGGCACACACCTGGATACACTAGTCTTCATTTTTGGCATTTGCAAAAGTACCAACATAAGGAAATATTGTGGTGAAAAGGATTGAAAACTTAAGCTGCAGTTGTGTACATCTACCACTAGAGGTCAGCAGTGCATAGATTATTACAGGTTGATTTAAGAGATGCATTTTCAGAACACTGTTCACTTTTGATCCACTTCATACAAAGCACATGGTTAAAATTAATATAAATAAACTATCCTGTTTTGATAAAAGGCCAACTTACCTTTTTTAAAAGAAAAAAAGTAAAACATCTCATACCACAGTTGTTTCAGAGGAATACAGTGATTTTTACTGACAGCTGAACTATGTCTTTGTGTTTATACTGTTTTCTTGTTTTGGTTTTTATAGGAACTCATGACATCCATGCTTTGATCCTGGGCAGAGCCATCACTGGATTGCAGTCTTTCACTGTTGAAAAGTAAAGAAAACTGTTGACATGGACTTGAAGTGGATTAGTGTTGTGCTGCTTGTTTCTCATTGGGCAAAATAATGTGTGCACTTAATCTGCCTCACATTATTAGCTTTGCCTGATGGAATGAATCACAAATACTTAATTACATTTTCATGTTTTCAAACTAGTGATAAGAGCCGTCTATCACTGCCTCACATCACATGTGAGGACATTTGTACAGTTAAGATGCCTGAAATATACTTCAGGCACCGACCGGGAAAGTTGTGTCATTACGAGTTGGTTTATTTTGTGATAATTTACTCCTATGTAAATAAATGGAGTGGAAAGATAGGAGTGTATCTGAGATTGAGTATGTACAGATCCCTTAATACATGTGCTCACTTCAAATTAATTATTTTCTGTTGTCAATTTACAGTATCATGTTAGTTACTGTAGGTCTGAAGAACCGCATTATCTGTGCTGACACATTACGTTTTTCATGTAAAATGTTAAAACCTGAAAGCCAAATAATGTGGTTTATGTCGCTCGTTAGTTTTACTTTTATTTATTGACTCAACAAATGCTGAAATTGAACATACATAAAACATGGATTCAGCTTTTGTTTTTGTCTTTTTCAACTGCAATCATGAGCACAGATAAAAAGCAATACACTGTAAATGTTTCCTGGGAATGTTATATATAGAAGCCATGTATGAACTGCACACTGGGGCTAGATAAGCCTTTCACATTAGATGTTTGAGATCCTGAAAATTAAAGTTTTCTGCTGCTACTACTGTCCTAAAAGCAAAGACACAGTCTACCGTGTAGTTTTGGAAAAAGATGAAGTAGAAAGAGGAAACCAAAACGAGTAAACTTAATCACGGCAGCATTTGGACAAAGGCAACTATTCTGAATACTCAAGATAATAAACAAAAGAACACATGAACTAATTCAGAACTAGTTTAAAAATATTACGCACATCAGAAGAACAACTAGTTTATCAGGGTTCTGATGTCTGGCTAATGGCCAGGCCACCTCTCAGACCTGCCAGTGCCTGGCTGGCCTCTATGAGCTCACTGTTGAGCTTAGTGCAGCTCTCCAGAACCCCGGACAACTCCTGCAGCTTAACCTGCATCTCATTACTGTTCTCTTCGTACACCGTGTACATGTGCTCCTTCATCTGCTGACACATCTCTGTCACCTAGGGAATAAAATGTGAGGTAAAAAGAAATCTGTCAATTGACCAGATCAGAACATTTGTGGACAGGGACGGTGCAAGAAGCACAGTAAACAATAGTAGTAGACATCGCTCCACAATTAGCATTTTACTTTCAAGCATGAAGTGTATTTAGGTCAAACATGTAAGACATGAAAGGAGTATTTGGTAAGTATGTATATAGCTGTGGACTACGTCACTATACAGAATAGGATCGAAAGCATGAAATAAGTTTTGCACCTTCTCCACTAACTTCTCCTGGAAGCTGTCCATCACTTTCTGGTCACTAGTGCGACTGTCGTTTATCTTTTCCACCAGTTCCTGAACTCTCCTGCTGATGTCATCTATACTCAAGCTATAATAGATAATGACATATACACACGGTTTGAATGTGGCTTTAACCCTTATACATTGATGTACAATAGAGTACTGTTCATCCTGGGTCAAGTGGACAGAACTGCTCAGGAAGAAGTATCTCCTACATGAACTCTCACTTGAAGTGAAAGGATTAGACTATGCTGTACCTGGTAGGCTGGTCTTGAATGTCAGTCATGCTCATGCTTGAGGACTTCCCTGTTGATGACTTGTTGTCTGTGTCTTCTGTCTGTATAACCAAGGACAATGACACATCAACAACTCTTCTATCATCACGCTGTGGCTGTCAGTAATTTACTGTACAAGTATCATTTCACAGACCCAAAAAAACAGTCCCCATAAAATTATTTTTAAATCTTGTGGGAACAAAATGTTAACTTTGGGGAAACCTGGACCCTTTGGTATATGTTTTCACTTAATCATCATGACATCCAGTGATGGTTGAATAAAAAAACATACAATACACATCATGCTGCCACAACCTGTTTACAGAAGATAGTAAATTGTGCTTCCATGAGTTAATATCTTGCTTTGGTCCTAAGTGTGGTATGATAACCTGTTACCATCTGTGAGTCTTCATGTCCGCTCTTGGGAGTGGACTGGGAGGTGGATGGCAGGTCGTCGAAGAAAAAATCCATTTTGGTTTGTCTGAATCTGAAATTAATAAAAACAAAGACACACATCATAAATATACACACCTAACGTAAGAGAAAAGGGAGAAAAAACCTGTTTCTGAGTATAATGCAACATTAGTAAAAGGAGATCTATCAATTCTCACTTAGCTACAGCTAGCTAGCAGACTCCTTTAGCTTTAGCTAACGCCCTCTTGGCTGCAACATTTCACTTTACCTTCAGCTTCACACTTATAAACCACATAATGAATATAGTTATGTTGTTATATTATGAAGTAAACACTGCTTATTGTGTTACTTTAGAAACATACTTGGCGTGTAGGCCGGTACTGTTTGCTAAGTGTAACGTTAAAGCTTAGCTAACTCATTAGCTAGTTCAGCTAAGTGCTAACTACTGTCCCGTGCTTTCGTTTTTGTGTTTATGTTGTTAAACAAGCCGAAATCCCGCGACCTGTCTTATATTTTTAGCTCCTTACTTTGTTAAAACCAAAGACTATATATAATATATGCATATAGCTCCAGGTTAAAAGGATGAGATGGTCTCACCTTGTTAGTGTGGTGGAAGAAGTAAAGTAGCATCAGCACAATGTTTAAATAATTTACTGCTTTACGATTAAAAGTCCTGTAATTCAGAAGAAAAATACAATTTATGCAGCCTCGTAATAGCCACTTCAGAGTGTTATATTCTATTTTTAATGTAATTAATATCGTAGGATTAACGTTAGATGGGGTAGTTGCAAAGTAACAGAAAGTGGAAACAAGTACCTCACAATGTACCAGGTCCCAGGTAACGTACCTCCACCAATGCACCAAGTGCAGCACCCATTTACTTCAGAATATGGACAGAATATATATATTTTTTCTGTTTACAGAGATCATGAGAAATGATACACAGAGACAAATTCGGAAGTGGGGCAGGATTTAATTAAACCTTTCCAGTCAGGAAGTCTGAAGGATTTTATTTACTTATTTATTTATTTGATGACCTAAAAACTATTTAGAATTTCTTTGCAAAGATTGAATCTTTTTCTTAGTGTGTGTGTGAGCTAGTGTGTGAGCATTGAGAGATGGGGAGAAAGCACTTAATCAGATTGTTGAGGATTAGGTAATCCGTGTGTGTGGGATGGGGACAGGATGAGGGATTGATTGATTTTAGCTGTGATTGGAAGTGTAATCCCTCCTATCCCTTCCTCTCTTTCTCTCTGTCACCGCCCACAGGCTGGGTTATTTCAGCAGAGAGGACACAGCACAGAGGCAAAGAGGCTGTCTGAAATGTCCTGATGTCTGGCGTGGAGGACAAATTGATGACAAAAACATGATACTAACAATTAAAAAGTAATCGCTGTGTGGAAACATGTTGGTGAAACGACACTGCAAAGATCCAAATGTGTTTAATCTGGAAACTGCAAAAATGTGGTTGTGACAGGTGAGTTTATTCAATGGCCTGGTTCATGTCTTTCATCTGCCTACTATTAAAGTTAAGTGGTATAGTAAAGTATAAATATTCTATTTTAAAGTTGTAGACCTTGATTCTGTCTTTCTACATTTCAGGGGGCAACACTTCAGCAAGTGGATGAATCAAATTGGGAGCATTTCCACTTTGAATATAATGAAATAACTACTGCTCATTGGAGGAAGTGGAAGCTCATACTCTGGGAATATGGACAACTTTAACTACACAGACAAAGGTGGATTTTCATTCGAGTACTTGGTTCAAAATGTGAAACCTGTGTACACTGAGTACAAGCCTCCTCCCAGGGACCTCATCCAGGTACCTAAATCCGTCCTCTACCTCCTGGTGGCGGCTATGGTCATAGTTGCTGTGGCTTACGCTATTGTGGGTCACCTCATCAAAGACCTCATGCTGGATATAACAGGTACTCAAGTATATTAGAGGGAGCTGGCTCAACACTTTTCATACAAACATGATTGAACATTAGTTGTATGACAGCGCTCCCGATGATTTTTGTATAAATTTGTCATCTGGTGCTGTCTATCCTCATACATCAATACCATTTTGATACTGCATGACAACAGTGTATACATGATGCAGTTTCGAGCGAGTGTTGGAAAAACTGAAACGTTTTTAATTGCTTCTTGATGTAGGTGTTAGCAAATTAGATGTATTTGCTCCACCATGTATTAAATATGAGGGGTATGTCTACAGCTAGAGTCTCAACTCAACTTTATTTGATTATATAACATCTTTCATACAAACATGCAGGACAAAGTGCTTCACATAGAAAACAACAACAATAAATAAAACTGATTTCAAGACTAACAATTAGCGGGATTAAACCAATAAAATGTTTAAAACCAATACATATCAATAGAAAAATAAACTAAAAAAGGCTTTGACGTAACTCCAAATTAAAATTAAAATACCAAGAGAGTTTGCCATTCTAATATTGGGACAGGATCAGCAAATATCTGAGACATCTGTACTCTGAATTTTGTCTCAATTAGATATCAGGGCAGATGCACCTCAACATTTAATACATACGTAGGTGGAGTCCGAGATAGATTCTCCTCTTAAAAAAATAAATTGCACATTTTTTTCTAAATCTTTGGGTGACAAGTTAATATCTAATTGAAAATCTTTTTCAGAACATTATACAATAAAGGTAAATATGTTTTCTGTTGTAGCATAAACCTATGTTTTCTTTAAAACAAATATTTATGTGAAAAATTAAAAGCTGGAAATACCACAAAATCTTTTCCAAGTAATTTCTCTTGGGGATGGAGATTAAGTGCTGGAGTATCAGAAATCCTTTATTAGTCCCACAGCGGGGAAATTTACAAATTTACAAATGTACAAATGTACAAATTTACAAAGCGGAGTACTTCAGCAAACTGGCTGTATGTGGAATTGTTTCGGCAACAGCTTCTGTTGTACCTCAACATGACAGCGAGGGACTATTTGTAAAGATGTGAGAATAAATTCTGCAATATAATTCCGAATCTTTCTCTTCTATCCGTCGACAGACTGTTTGCTGGGCCCAGTCGATGAGGACCTTAAAAAAGAGAAAGAGGGAGAGGTGGAGGCGGTCAGCCCTCTACACTTCCCACCCACTCTCAGCCACTCCCACCCAAATGCCTTCCACGTGTGGGACCAGGACGATGTCATCATCCCCATGGCTCTCCCACATGAGAGCCCGGTGTCCCCTCCTATGATGGCCGTCATCCCTTACATACCGTCGTTTTTTCCCAGCACTTTCAGCAGCGCCAACAGCCCGACCTACAATCAGCCGATCCCAAAGGAGAGTGGCGCGTGAGATTTGTATAGCTTCTTTAGTTGAGAGCTCCATGTTTTAACCTCTGAAACACATTTTAGCCCAATCTATTTTATAAATGGAAAAGTTTAGCAATTTCTGGGAAGATCTCAGGAAAATCAGCGAGTGTCACAAATCCAGCAACATCACATTTTCTGCAGTGACTTGTAAAGTACGCATTAAGACTTTTGATGAATGGATTTACTTCTGTCGGAGGAACTGGTGTGTCTACTTGAGACAAAAGACAAACGCCACATTTCTCTGGATCAGAGCCTCAGTGGGACAGCCTTCACTTCATTTTCCCTGTGGATTTGTGCCAAGCTAGCATCATGACTATTGTACTTCTCCTGCCAGACTCACCTCTTGTTTTTATGTTTGTAGGGTCTTTACTTCATTCAACAAACTTCAGATGGAGTTATGTGGAGCTTGTGACCATATTTAACATAAAATAATCACAATTTATAATCAGTTCATGTTTGGCGGTGAGCTGTCTTTAGCTTCAGCGAATTAGCCAAAATCACGTCTTAAAGCCTCACTGCGTAACTGAGTGATTTTTAAATGTTATATATTTTCAGAATATTCTGTTTTATGAATACCTGAAGAGATATGATGAAGAGAGCAGTGTGCACATTAAAGGAGAGCTAAGTGAGTTATTGTGTCAAATAAAGCTGAATACTAAGATAATGTTTTCTATCACTTGTGTGTGCTTTATATATTTCTGGCCCTCAGGAGGATCAGATGCTACCTATTAGGGTGAAGTTAATTTAATTAGTAGAGGTGAGTGCGATAACATGACTGTGTGAAGCTATTTAAAGATAAGAACAGTGGGCATAAGGTTAATTCAATATCAAATGTAAGCTTCAGAAATAGTGGAATATCATCTCCACTTATCTATTTCGATAAAGTAATAATAACCACATTAATTCCAGCAATAAAATACTTTTTTTATTTAATTTATTCTTTTAAAGAATCTGTGTATCTGTAGTGAAGGGTGTTAAATTGGTAAAAAGTGTGACATAGGTACTACATTTCTGCCTTGATATGAGTATATGATTCACACAAGTCACATCTGTTAAAACTTTTAAGATCAAATAAAAACAATTACAACAATACAAATGAAATGGACATCAAATATCCAAAAGCAATATACAAATAGAAGGCAACAACATTAAAAGATAAAAAATAAAATAATGTGCTCACATTATGATTATTTTTTTTAAAGATAAGTTTTGTGAAGGGATTTAAAAGATGTTACTAATTCTGCAGGTCTCAGATGTCTCAGCGTGTGTTTAGGATGCAACAGCAGAAGACATGCAGATCTCTACTTTTGCTGGCACTGTTACACAACTCAAAAAGACAGATTTCAGGGTCCATGTTAAGCAGGATATTGGCTGAAATGCAGAAGTCCTGGGATATTTATAGCCCATAAAGGCAATGCATCAGCATTTTCATTAATCTGATTTTCACTCTGTTTGTGCCCTTAACTAAAAGGAGATTATTCCACCTTTCCTGTCTCTGGACAAACATCAAAGTTACACTTTTTTTTTTTAAATATAGTTTGCGGGCAACTCTCATTGAGCATTGTTCATTCCATCTGTGAAATCCAGAGTGTCTGTATGCAGGGAGGGATGGAGATTAGGGAGAGAAGATTAGAGGAGCAGTTTAGCCTTTAATACAGCATCCTTTTATTACTTTTGAATTAGATAATCGGACAGCGGCAGCTTAATGTGAGTAGACCAATTTCTGAAATTTACATTGTTATTCTGCTTGTATGACGGGAGCAAGCATGCAGTGTAAAATCTTGAAGGAGATAGAATTTAATAGAATATGCTATTATATTTTGTTGTTCTTCTTCCCTTTAGTTCTTACTCAGTAACTTATGAGGTTCTATGGTAAAGCGTGTTTTTCAAATAAATCAACGGCTTTTTCAGTTCTGACTTGAGGGAAGAAAGCCGGTTTGCTGATCCTATTTCCTCAGACAGGAGATTGTATTGCTCTAAAGTCCACACTGACACTGGGGGAGATGCCCAGGAGCTGTAGAGTGGTTAGGGCTTAAGGTGGAGCCAAAAAAGAAAGAAGGTCAATCCGTGAGGAAGTGATACGCCAGAAGGTTTCAGACCCTCTGCGTAACACTTTAACTATACTGTAGGTAATAATATCACATTTCACACTTTTATAAATGTCCTTTCTATAGAGTTGTTTCTGACCCTGGGTATTTAGGTTTGCAGGGTTTCACACTGTGCTAGTTGCCCCCTTGTCTGAAAGTTGCCCTACACTGTTATTGGAATAAAAATATTGAGCTGTCTGATCAACAAAATGATAATAACGCCACATTAACATGAAGAGACATTTTTGGATCAGCTGTTGTCTGGAACATGTGAGCGCAGGATTATTGCGCTGCAGTTTTGGACATTTGGTAGCAGGTGGGGAAACACAAATATGTAACTACATATCAACTGAATCTACCTGTGACTGAGGGTTTGGCAACTGTTTGCTGTTTAAGAGCATCAGCAGAATTCGATTAAAATGTAATCGCTGAATATGTTAGTGGGCAAACGAAATACATGATCAAAATAACCCCTACAGTCAGAGCATGGCCCCCTTCATGCCAAATAACAGTGTCATTATCAGTTCTTCATGTTTCTGTCGGTTAGCTTCTACATGTGACCTTGTTCCTCTTCGTCAGTGCATTTTGTCTTGTTAAGTTTGACAGGTGTTTTCTAAAATGTGGGCAAAGATACAGTCATTTTGACTTGTTGAATCTAAATCCTCTCTTTTAACTCTGTTTTTGGTCTCTAAAATAGAGGATACAGCAGCATTTGCTTTAGGGCGGGGCTACCTTGTGATTGACATGTCGCAACCACTCTTTGGCTGTTAACTTTTTCCAGTGAGCACATATTGCTTAAAGCATGTTTTTGTGCTGGCCAAAATTTTGCAGCTGCAGATTCAGCTGATGATTCTCTGTATGTTCAACACTACGTGTAGTGTCACATTGTCTTTGATATGTGGTTATTACAAATGATCGGTTTTAGCTGCTTTAATCATGAACTGTTCCTTATTTGCTAAAAAAAACCCTTGGGGCACCCACTGAGGATCACTGAAGGCGAGAGAACCTTTGCATGCATATAAATACTGTAAATCAGTATGTCTGACGTGCAAACGTGAGGCTTTCGTTTGCTCTGCAGTCAGCATACGCAAGTCAGGGTTTAGTGTTCCTTACTCGTCCTTTCCCCTCAGGTGACAGCTTGTTCTCGGCTTATTTCTTATTGGCATTGACCAAGTTCTCAGTTCTAGCTCAGTGTGACGTTGCATGACACCAGCGGACTGTTAACTCATCCTGATTGGATCAGGACAAGAGTCAGTAAGCCTTTCATTACATTACACAAGATATTATAGCATGTCCTACACACATTTCTTTACTATATGCAGAATAAAAAAAAAAAAGTCATGATCCAAAAACCCCACTTGCATTATACATAAATTAAAGGTAGTTAATCTAAACAATTTAACATGGCAGCAGGAGAAGGGGAGGAAAATAATAGAAGCCAGTCTGTTCCGCTTTCCCCCAGGTTAATGTTATTGTTGGTTGGCTGAGTTTATCCCGGTTGCTGTCACTCACTGTCAATCAGCCTAATCCTCTGTTGGCCGGGCAGGTGGTTCTATATTACGGACAGAAGAGCAGTGTGTGTGGAGGTCTTGCCCTCTACCGTCCTTCAGCAGCAGCCAATCAGGTCATGTCAGTGTTTAAACTCTGCACATGGGCTCCAAAGTTGAACAGCAAAAAACACTGAATGGCCCATATATCTAAGGGCTGGGTGACAGTATCCAATAGTTATTGTATTTGAGACATTTGCACATTAGAATGTTGCAAATGAAAGCAATGAAAATATGCACATTAAAGTAAATTCTAAAATAAGTTTTCATAATTTGTGAGAAAATTAGGCAAATCCATAAAACAGGTGAATGGGAAAAAAGTCATTTTGCAAAACAGGGCTACTGCTGGGCTCAGCCTGTATCCATTTAAGTTAAAGTAAACCATAGTTTTGAAAGACTCCATTTTGAAAATGGTTAAAATCATGAAATTCAGCCTTAATCTCAACTATTTAGTGATTAGCCACAACAGAGTGGCATAGAGAGTCTGGACAGATTTTTTTTGTAACCACAATCAACGTGTCACAAGCTTAAGGCCTAGTATGAAGATTAAGGCAAGCAAGGGTACCAGAGGACATCTTAGCTTTCCAAAGTGTACAACTGTATGAACGCTTGATACATTTCTTTTGGCCTAGATGTACATAATGGCAAGTTCATGGTATATAGTTATTAAACAGTCACCTGATTAAGAGAAGAAAGCAGCTACTGTGTGTTAGTTTTATTTGCGATACTGCTACTGAAGAACACACATTGGTAGTCCTACCCAGATGCTTCATGTGAACAAGGTGCGCGCATGCATTTATTATATATATA
>CALSBV010012168.1:1623684-1710203 GCA_943590825.1 Bovichtus diacanthus
AACCTGCAGATTGTGGTCATGACCGCAGAGGTAAGCAGTGGCCTTGTACTTTTTGAGCAGAGGATGGAGCCTCTGCAGCAGACACTCTGTGGGCCCGTGTTCGGACACAGACCACACGGGGTAGTGGCCGGCCAGCAACAGGAAGTCCGCCGTGGACCGAGCCAGCCTCTCCTGCAGCCAAGTTAGCTGACGGTTGGCATCCACCGCCCGCAGGGGGCCTCGGGGCTTCTCGTCCACGAAGTCGTCAGAGTTGCCGCACAGCATTATGGTGTCGAGCATGATGATGGTCAAGGTCTTACCAGTGTTTGGGATCCGGAAGTTCAGCTCGTAATAGTAAGAGGGGAACGTCCTGAGACGCAACAGAGCAGAGTGGTGACACGTCTAAATAAGTCAACCCCAAAATGACCATTTGTGCATAAATTCCTCACCTTGTTTTACCTGCAAGAAAACACCTGCTTCCCCCCCACAAAAGCTTGAAGTAAATGGGGGCCACGTTTAACAAACATTACTTTTATAAAACTTCTCATATGCCAACAACTGCCCAAATGCAGTTTTAGCAAATTTGAATGAATTTGACAATTTAAAAAGAATTCTGCAGCACCCACAGCATGAAGTCAGTCCTTACCATCTGTCAGATCGCTGGCTGTACTCGATCTGTGCTTTTACATTCCCTGCATGGTCATGATTGCCAGCAAGCACATACCAGGGGACTTTGAGAGACTTTGCCGTGTACACAGTCTCAAAAGTGTCCTGATCAGTGGAGAAACAAAAAAGGTGGGTTTTTTTTGTCTTCACTTCCACAATGTTGCTAAATACTTCATTTCAAAAGACATCAAGTTTACTAAACATACCTGAAACCGGGGAGAATCCACACTGTCCACACCTTTATAGTAGAAGTTGTCACCAAGGGCCAGAACAAAGTCAACTCCCATCTGCTCTGCTACTTTGCTCATTTCTCGAGCAGTAGTCTTCTGCACAGCGGTGATGTAGGGGGGATAAGGCACTCCGCCCCAGTCTCCTAGAGCCAGGAACTTAATGGAGGTTCGGTTTTCTGTGAGGGAACAAAAAAAACAAAACCTTAAAAAGAGCAAACAGACGGGAGCATAACCTCGCTCTTGATGCAAATCATGAGATCGTGAAGGCCATGTGAAGTTTTACTTACTAGTACCCTCCAGGTTCTGGAAGGCAGTAGGATAGCAGTAGGCCACAGGAATGGCAACAACTAAGATGGATACCAGTGAAAGTGCCATCTTTAAAAAAAAAACAAAAAAAAACAAATCACATCTACAGTTGGCAGCAGAACCACACACTTCAAATGCAGAACAAGAGATTTAGCCATGACCAAAAATGAAAGGCAAGACAAGCAGCGAAATCAAAAGGACCACAAACCGCTGCCACCGTGCCGTGTAAGCCTACGCTTCCTCTCTCCTTACTACGATGCTCAACCTCATGTATCTTGCTTTTATGCCTTAAGGTGACTTGTGATTGGCTGCAGCCTGAAGCCTGACATGTCCCAGCTGGAGCTAATAGAAGCTAATCAAAGCAGCCATGTCTGTGAGGCTGAGGGGTCACAATTTCATGTTTGTCAAAGCATATAATTCTTAACTCTTCTTTTTTTAAATGAGACTGTTTTTTATGAAGCACGCAGATCAAATTGGCCTTCATTAGCCTGAGCAGAGACACTACAAAAGTAAAGCAAAGTCTCTAACGCCTCAACCCTCTCCCGTCAAAAAGAAAACAAAGCTGGCTGACAAGCAACAAGCCAAGAGTAGGTGTCAGTGTGCAGAGATAATAATGTCAGAGAGCCAAAGATAAACAAAACACTCACAGCTGATAACTGGTGAGGTGTAGCTCAGGATGACAGGACAGTCTCCATCCTCGTAGCGTTCTTCCTGCTCGCCCTTTTATCAGCAATCCCGGAGGAGAGGCTGCCAGCCTTGGACACGGCGCAGGGGCGTGACCATTGCTCACACCCTGACTCAGTCTTGGGACCGCAGAGTCATCCGGGCCACATGTGATCCACAATGGTTATTATAGCTGCTCCTCAGACTCCACTTCAGTGTTAATCACTGTTTTTCCTTCTTCATTTTTTTTTTCTTCCATCTTTTTAAAATAATTTAGGAATAAGAAGTCTACCTCACGGAGTTTATTTCAGAGGCTTAATGCTTAAACATAAAGCACCACAAATGCTGACGTCATGGTGAAATTGTAGTCTCACAGAATGCAGTCTTGTATTTTGTCGTTTTACGCCCTTTTGTATTCACAACAACCTATTTTCACACTTTAAATGAAAGCAGGATTCACCGCCCTCTCACTTTGTAACACATACGTATCTGTTGAACAGCTGGAATAGAACAGCTCATTGGGAGTACATTATACACTGAGGCTTCACTTTTTGCAGGCCTGAATCAAACTATCCATAGAAGACACATTTGTATATGGAATAGATGAAGAGCAACTAGCATAGCATGCGAGCGTTCAAAATCGATACATTATTTGATATGCTGCTCACACAGGCAGGCCTGATTAAAAGTTGTTTTTGCCATCACGGGAAACGTAGGACCCAGTGTTTTTAAAGCTTTACTCAAACCCCAGACTAAAAGTCTCCTTTACTTCAATTTTGACATTTATTTTAAAAAATCTGTTTCACAATCTTTATGGGGGAGCAATAATACATCTGCGGAGGGCCCCTTTAAGAATTAAAGAAGCAATTGATATTATTCGTTCACGTTTGCAAGGTTTTGGGCTATAGTGTCGGTGCATTCACTTTGTATTCCATGCCTTGAAACATAAAGCAGACTGTATATTACTTAATGCTGTAAACAGTGGCCATTAGTTTACATTCCATCTGTGCTTGTGCTCCTATTTTCTCTGTGGGGAACCCAAGTACGTTTGCAACTTCAGTAACCTCATTTCCTTACAGGGGTTAATGACTTTGCTATCCACATAGCTGCACATATAGACCGTGCATGCTATATGGTGATACTACGTGCATGCTAGACTGGCTGATACTGTGGAACATCTGCAAGCACCGCAGGAGCCACTCGCAGCCCTCATGGGTGTTGCAAATCATTCTTAGTAACACTGACGTGAGGAATAGCTTTGGCATTTTTAAGGGAAGCTGAAGTTGACCCCGTTTTCACAGCTTTGAAGACATCATTTATAACCCAACAAATAGCACAAATAGGCATGTTTCAAATAATTGTTTCAAAATAAGAGTCATTTATTTTACAAGAAAGATGACAGAAATACATCTTCAGTTCAAAACTACAAGCAGAAATAAAAACCATAACATACTGATACAGAAGCAGGACACTATGTTAAACACAACAACCGTACAGAGAAGACATAATGATAAACCAGGTGTGTTTTCTTTTTACATTCATGTCAACGTGGACATGAGGGATGTTGCAGAGGGACCCTTTATTCAAAGGAGAAGCCTGCATCTGTCTCCTACAACTTGCCAGAAGTCCCAGAACTAACTAGTGAGGTGAAAACACAACTAAAAACATGACCTAGTGAGATGAGAGAGTTTGTACACCGATTGTTAGTAATTCATGTCGCTGTATCCGGAGTATGAGCCCTGGTTTTGTCCTCCGAAGCCCTGGTACGTGCTGTAACTCTGCTGATTCTCCGACGACGACTGGTTTCCCCAGTCTGTGGATTAAACCAGAAGGCGTTATTTATTGGATCTGATGCTTTTTCTCAACAGGATGTTGAAACGGCATAAAATGCAGCGAGGGGTAAAAAGAAATATTTGAAAACTAGCCTTCCGGTTGTATGCCTCCGCCAATCAGTCACGTTGGAATTTATATCCATGTCTGTCCAAAATTTCATCGCCTCATCAATTAATCCTATTTGTCAAAATTAGCATATGAAGTTTTGATTTATAGCGGGTTTTGTGACCTTGACCTTTGACAATCAAATACTAATCATTTCATCCTTGAGTCCAAGCAGACGTTTGGGCCAAATTTGAAGAAATTCCCTCCAGGTGTTCCTGAGAAATCGCGTTTACAAGAATGGGATGGATGGACAACCATCATCTTATTTATTCATAATTTTGCAGGTGTGGAATTCAACTTGCTACGTCTTAACTCACCATAATTATTATACACTTGGCCACCCGTCACCGAGCTGGGGTAAGCCGTGCTGTACATGGAGTAGTCTCCTCCCTGGCCCTCGGTCTGACCTTGGGTCAGCATCTTCTTCTTCTCATCTCCATAGCCGTAGCTGTAGGGGCTCTCCTGGTCGGCGGGAGGAGGCATCGACTGGTAGCTTTCTCCCTGTGTGGTGCCAATGTCGGAGCTGGAGACGGGTGGGGAGGCGTAGGTGGTGCTGCCCTCTGGGTAAAAGGTGCCGTAGCCAACGTTGATGCCTGATGCTGTGGGGCCAGTGCCCGTGGCTGTGGTGCTGGCTGCATTATTACCATACATTTTATCTAAAGGACAGACAAGAGTATTAGCACTGCAAATGTCAAATCTGTCGTTTTAGGCATCGTCTAATTTTCATTTAAAAAACTAAAAAAATGAATAAAATAAATGAACAAAAAGACACGCAAGATACAAACTAAAATGAACGCAGCAATCAAGAGAAACCTGTGACAGCAGTATAAGCAGTGTAGCTTGAGACAGACAAGATATACACAGCATAAGAATGTTTGCAGCTGTCGTTGTTCAGGGATATGAGTGTATTTTGGTGAGTAGTATATACTTACGATAGCCTGCGCCAGCGCCGCCCTCATAACTGTAGTTGGCTTTTAAAATAAAGGAAAGAAATTACCATTTACTTGATTTCTTTACAGGTGCATTTAAAAGGATCTAATATTGTCTTTGTAAGACTAGGCCAACACGCAGTGAGTTCAAAATGATTTACTCTTGTTATAGCTGGGTCCTGAAGAAAACTGTTTGCCTCGGCCCCTGCCCCGACCTCTGTTGGGACCCCAGCCACGAGACCCGGAGTCTGAAGGAATGCCACGGATAGTGCCGAACCCTGGGATGTGCTGTTGGGCAGGAAATGGCATAAGATTTGATGTAAAGAGCAAATGCTTTTAGGCAAGAGAGTATGCTTTTGTGAAGTTGTGCATGCAGTGGCTAATGTGTCAGAGATGCATTTAAACACTAAGACAAAAAGGACCAAGTCACTAATTGAGTACGTATTCTTGAGGGTGTGTGACAATTTTGATTCACCCAAAATGGTCCAAATCCAGACCATGTACAGTACACTCTAATGGTAATGTACCCCGACTGGTTCAGGGTTCCTACACCTTCTTAAACATCAAATTCAAAGACTTTCCAGGCCCAATTCCCTCAAATTCAAGGACTCTACACGGCATAGTTTGAGACGCGGATCACGATTAATTAATGTTACAACACTGATCATTTTCATAATGAGATTTAACAGGCTTGACAGAAGCACACAGACGACAATTAAAGACAGAGAGAGGCTTGAGTTTGTAAACACTTCTCAATTGGGCTTGATTTCCCCCCCAAATTCACAATAAATTCAAGGATTTCAAGGACCCGTGGGAACCATGGGTATGGGACTTCAAGATAGATTAGATAAACCATAGATGGCATCATGAACTAGATGAATTACCATGTCAGTGTAGGTGACCTTCTTCTTTGGAGCATTTCTGTCCGTGTTTGACACTCCACTTTCATCTGGGAACAGCTTCTCCAGAGCAGCGAGGGCGGCGTAGGCCTTCGCTTCCTTCTTGTTAGAGCCTCTCCCTTTGAACTTCTGCCCATCAACCGCCACCTGATGGACAGGAAAAAGATAAGGCCTCGACGGCTTTGCCCTTTTAAAACTGACATGCTTCACTTTTTATCACAGTGTTTCTTCTTATTTGATTCTACCACTAAGAGTCGGCAAAGTCCGACGCTAACCCCTCCAAAAAAGACAACAAAAACCTTTTGGTTATCTTTGTAGTCTTGTTTCTTGTGTTTGCTGACTCACCTCCATGACAAAGCACTTTTCGTGGGAGCCCCCCGTCTCCGCAGACAGCTCGTACTTCAGGCTGCGGCGCTTTTCATTCAGCTCCATCACAGGGTTCTTGCCGTGTTTGGTCAAGATAGGACCCTGACCGCTCTGTAGCAAATGGACAAACAATGGCTATTAAACGCACATAATAACAAACATTTAATTTTTTCTCTGGAGGAAAGCAAATGCTGAGTCAGCCTTTTTGTATGGGAGTTTTTTTTAAAAAGAAGAGTTTTCTTAATACAGCACAGAGGGAGGAACTGAGGTACATACGTCGTCTGATGTATTAGAGGCCGTGCTAGCAGCTTTTACTACTTCCTGGGTTCCTTCAACTTCACTAATGGACTCCGCTTTAGACTCTGAGCCTGTCGGAAGACCGAGATCCTGCAGGGCCTGTGAATAACAAAAGTCAAAACATTAACAACTTTTTCTTCACTCACATGCCCAGTGTGGGCTGTAATGGGTGTGCCATTAAACACTGTCAATGCCTTCAAGTCAAGATACAATTAAAAATGCCTTTTTAACCCTTTTTGATCACATCCCCGGTCATATTGTGCACCTATTTAACAATACAGTATATGCCAAAGATAAAAATAAAAATGTATTAAAAAAGGTATCTTTTCGTCCTGTAAAACAAAATATACCACGTACTTATGCAAACTAGTGCCGACCAATTTCAACCAATAATATCACGACATCCATCTATCAATCAACCTGAAGCTTTTAGCGACAAAGGAGGTGTGTGCAGCCTCTGTAGCTCCATATCATGCGACACTGTAAGCCCTCCCAAATGGAAAGAATTGGATTGAAATCCCTCTGGTAACTGTATACAGCTCAAATATTCTGTTTCCCCAGGGAATACATCACAGAAGAAAAGCTGAAGACGCTCTTAACTTCTGTTTCACTGGGACTTTAAATCTGGGTTTGTGGTTTTCGTAAGTGACGTGTATAGGAGCCATTCACTAAACTACAACAGAAATTCAGTAAGTGAGCGAGGACAAAGGGATCCACGTAACATCTATAGCAACACTGGATGCCATGCAGGCTCCTCAGGAAACTAACTTTTATACTTACTTGAGCAATTTACGTAGTAGATAGAAATATCGTCTATCCTCGGCTGTTCTATCACATAAAAGGCAAAAAGCCCAAAAAAAGAATCTTAAATTATTATTAATAATTATAGTTAATTCTTAATATTACAGGTCTTGCCTTAGTGGCTACGTTAAGCTTGGCAGCTCGTTTGGACGGCCCCGTTGACTCGTAGGTCTTCCCGTTTACGTCCACAGCCATTGTGAAGACCGGCTCGTGGACAGGACCGGTCTGAGATGTGAGTCGGTACTCCAGGCCAGGTCTGTACTGGTTCAGACGCATCACAGCATTCATGCTAAAATCATCCGTGACTACGGAGAAAAAGAACAGGTAGAAAGAGAACCCACGAAAAATAAGTGGGTGTTTGGCAGCATTTTCTCATTTCATTGCATGTATTCCCCAAAACTGGCAACCTTCCAAAACTGGATATTTCCTAAGCACATTTATGAAAGATAATTTTGTATTAATACATAGTTTCTATTAGCAAAACATTATTGATTCAGTTTACTGAAAAACAACATGTACAGTTGAGGGTCCAGTGTCAGAGGTCAGGGTGCCAACGTGGTCATGATGTGGTGCCAATGTGGTTGATGTAATACGCTAATGGCATGCTGCTTTAGTAAACTGTTTTTGTCGCATTCATCCTTAACACTTTAAAACTACAACAATTTGGGTCATTTTTCAACAAAAGAAAAAATTAACTCTGATCATTAGACGATAGCTTGAGCAGTTTACTTGAGAAATATAAAGACTATAAAGACCTGCTGCTCTGTAATAAAGTTTCTTCTCCCAGAAATCATTTATCAGCCAATTTATTAGAGGTGACCCCGAATAGTCGACTATTCGATCTTAGGAGCGTGATTCGACAATCTCAGTCAAATCGTCGCAGTGGCGGAAAAACGTGGTTATGAAACAAAGGACCATTCCATTCGGGCTATATGGGGGTGCTGAATGTCTGGTTTTACATAGAATTGCTTGGTTTCTCCCAATAAATCATGACATATAGCCTATTCTGGTATAAATATCAGCTCATTGATAATACTGTTGAAAATAACTTTCAATCAATCTCCTTAGTGTGCGTGAATAAATCATGTAGACTTAGTTGCACTATCCAAATTTGCGGGACCATCGGAGCAGCTCCTTGGCGATATCCTCAGAAAGGCTAAATAAGAACAACATAAGTCTAATGTTTCAAAATCAAAGAATGCATTTATTATCAGAGCACTCACATAAAATCGTAGCACTATCAGAGTGATAAATATATTGAATTTATGAACGATTCAAAATCAGCAGGGCGCGTAGAAACAGCTGTTGTCTCCCTCTCGTTGACTGTCACGTGTCGCTTCCCTTCTGTCTGTGGATCGCTACAATGGGGGGAATGGAATTAGAGCCGAAAGTCCTATTTACAACCACAAAAAGCAAGCAGGCTAAGAAACCGGGTTCTGTTTTTCCGATCGATCTCCTCTGCTCTGTTTCAGTGCTACGGACAGCGCCGCACCTATATGTGCACCCCCAGCCCCTATACACAGCCAGCGTCAATCAATGAGCAAAACAACAATAGAAATAAAATAAAAATATATTAAAAAAAACAGGATTCGACTTGACCAATCAGACTCTACCATGTAAATTCTTAGTCGGGGACACCCCTACAATTTATTAGGTACAGATTTTAGATGGCATTAGATTTAGCTAAGTGTACATAATAAACTTTCAACTCAGTGCATGTGGATGCATGTATATAATGAATTTGTACAAACTGTCACAATTAACATTAAATTGGATGGAAAATAGAAAAAAAAATACACTTACATAGTGTCTTTTAAATAAGTCCAGTTGAACTGACAATATACAGTTGTATATTATAACATCTGTACAATGTCATGTAGTGTCATGGGGTTGAAGGTGAAGACTTCAATAATATATACACAGCTCATTCAACAGTAAGAAGGCTCAGCCTACACCAGGGCCTCCGACATTCATTACTAACATGATTTCCTCTGAAAGCGCTTCTGGAACTTGAGAAACTTCCTCTGTTTGCTGTTGAGTTGGGGCTCCCCCTCTTCTTTCTCCACCTGTGTGTAAGCTCTCTTAGCTGGCAGGCTGAAGTGTCCAGCAGGTGGTATCTGGGCTGCATGAAACAGTAGAAACGAGCATGAGAACAGATTCTTTCATGAAAGTTTTCAGTGAACGGCACAGAAGAGAAAAGGGATCAAGGGGTACCTGTGCCATCTTTGCCGCTGGCTCCCCCTGTCCTCCGGGGCTTTATGGGTTTGAAGTCCATCCCCAACACTTTGTGCATTTGTCCGAATGCACACAGCCTCAAGGCAAACTAAGGAGAAAGTAAAAGTTAGGTAACATACCCAAAAATATGAGTGTGCTTGGTTGCATGCATTAGCATCCGTATCTTACCTGAGCACTCTGCGTGATGTCTTCACGCTGCTGCGGTGTCAGGTATGCAGTGGCGTCGACCGTTTCCTTCTCACATGGATCTTTTATTCCAGGGCCATCTTTGCACATAGTTATATTAGTGCATTAATATTAATGTCAGTGTTCATTCAAACATTCATGATGGTTTGACAACTAAATAAAAAAAGTTCACCTTCCAAGAGGATTCCAGATGCAACGGACTCCAAAACCCGGCGCAACGACTCGCCTGCTCCCATCGCTCTCTCAGATGTTCCAATAGCCTTCTCTACCAGCAGTTCAAGAGGCTGCGTGGAGATGAGAGCAGAGAGCGCAGACACCGCATGTCAAGATCCAAAACAATAAGTTAAAGTTTTGCTGCCAAAAATGAGGCTGGTTTATATACAGTTTCCTCACCCATCCTGAGAGTGGCGTCCAGGTGGGAACACGGTTACATAAGTCTCTCATGATCCGGACCACGAGGACGGCAGAACTCAGGTTGTTGACTTTGGCCTGAAGACACAAACAAAAAGCTAGTTCAGTCAGAGGAGCTGCCGCCTCTCATGTCACCTCAACCCTGTGCTCTGAGCTTCCACAAAACGACCCCGAAAACAAAGCACGGACAGGTCCGAACAACTGAGCCATCTCCAAATCAACAGGACTAACATATATTATCACACATTTTCGTCCACATGCCGTTTGTTGTGGTCAATACAACACTTTTTGACAGTTGATATTGAGAGAGCTCAAGTCTCTTGAAAAAAAAGGAAAAAAAATAAAAAGGACATTTTTGATAATTCAATTTTTATACTGTCGTCGATACCAATGATTTATCCAGATTTGTCATTGGTATGGATCAGCAGATCAATCTGTAGGAGTAATAATTAAAACACTGAAACTGCCGACACACTTTCCCCTTTTCATAAGATTATGGACTACATCAACAACAACTGAGAGCACATTTTAAAAGTGTTACTGTCTCTAAATGGATAGACAAGAGAGGCTATTCAAAGAAACAGTTCAACCTTACGTACAAATAAGGACGTGAATGCAAACCTGGAACCACTTGGCGTGGCGGAGAGACGCCAAGGCAGTAAGGCATTTCTGCCTGTCCAGAACGTCCGGCGGATCGCTGTCTGTTCGCGTTGCTATTGACGAGGTGGGGTAAGAAGAAAAGGTACAGTTTGACCAAGGGGGTGGGCTCTGTCTCGCAGCTCAGGGAGTAGCAGCTTTCCCCAAACCAGCAGCAGCAAGGAAAGGGGTTCCTAAGTATCTATTGTGTAAATCTTTGGTGACAATGAGCAAAAATAGTCACCCGTCACAAATCCCAGTTCACTTTCCCATAGTATGTGAAAGTGTGAGTAAACAATGTTGTAGCATTAACAACATTGCATAGCATGTTGTGATTGTATGAATTGGGTAAACTACAATAAATAGCCCCTTCCCTCAGCCCCTCGGCTTGGGATTGCTGCTTCCCCCCTCCTGAGACAGTGTGTCCAGTTGGTCAAAGGTCCAGCGTTCCTAAAAACTTCACAAACTAAAAGGCAATAAATTGTAAATCACAAGCATTTAGAGATTCTTCACGTCTGCCCCAAACTGCAGCAAAACTGATGGAGTCCCTGATCTAAAAGTGGCTTATTAACTGGCCTTATTAAAAGATTGGTAACACAAAGGGCCATACCAGCTTTGTGCAAGTTTTAGCTCATTCTCTATACTACAAATACTATTAGTTGAATTGTATCCCTATCTAGCCCCAGTAAGTTTAGGCTTCTGCAAGTTGACCATAATTATAAACGCAATAATATTGAACTGAGATGATGTTTATCTGCACAACCCATGCTTACGCAGGAAAGCTCAACTGCAACTGAGTTGCATATTAAAAATGGTCAAATCTTTAAGAAAAGGTGTTTTCTTAAAGCTCAACATGCGAGTAATTATTAGATTTGATAATACTAATCCTTTATTATTGGGTATCCCTGATACAGAGTCTGATCCAATACTTAATATAATATAAATAATAATATTTATTAGAGTTGGGCGATATTGAAATTCCCCTACTGACGATATTGCTTTAAGAAAAATACCTATATACGAAATTATCGTCCAACTCATTGTCCCCTTACATAGACTTAACTACGTACTATATTTGGCGACATTTTAGCATTTTCACCTGAGAGAACGACGCCATTCGCAATTGATTAATGTTAACTAATGGAGGCAGGACGACGCTGGGGAGCAGATGGAGAGCTTGTAATTAAGTACATATTGTTCTTTTATCCTGGACAATCTGACACCTTATTTTTCACCAACTGTTTGATAAAAATACATCTGGGTTCTAAAATACCACCGTTATAAAAGGAAATGCTTGATATGATACAAATGAAAGACTAACAGGGAGAATGCCACTCTGGAAGTTGAATTGATGTGATCAGCTGGAGAGGAGACGCTTCACTCTGTTGCATTTGTTGCAACTACAGAAACAGCTCGTGCCAGAGCTTAGTAAAAAAACATGCACTGGACAGTGTCAGTACTGCACCTGATCTGCGTGATCGTGGAAGCTAAAAACATGATAATAATTATTACTTATTATTACTTTAAATTGTGCCACCCGAGTGTGCAGTGCAGTAAATGGACTAAAACTGCACTGAGACCGGTATGGTTCTGTATGTGGCCCCTTGACCTTTAAATGAACTCATGAAACTGAAGACTCCCATGTAAATACAGCTCATGCGGATCAACACAGAAGCTTGACAAACACTCCACTCACCAACACATTCATCTATAAACAAACTAATTTAGTTGTTTCTACTTTTTTCCTGTCTGGTTGAATTTAAATTCTCCCAAGAGAAGCCACAGAAATATCCTTGTTGTCAGTTTTATGTATCAGTTTTGCTGCAGCTGGGGCCAAATGTACATATTCAGCATCAAGTACATGCAATGCGCGCTTTAACTTGTTATTCTTGAAAGGCCTTCACTTTAAAACATGAAAACAATTCAATAAGAATAAACAGAGTTGTTTTTATGACTGTGGCATTGTTATCAACATGTGCAGAATGCATCAGCGACTACAGAGGAAATGTAGTGCTGGCAAACGCCAGTTTGTCCCAAAACGACGACAGGACTCTCGAGCAAGTGAAGAACCAACATTCATTGGATGTTCACCGCCATCGGTCTGAGACAGTCACTGTGCAAGCTCCACTGAGGGCTAATGAGATGGAGATGGACAACATGTGTGGCGTTTCAGTTGTCAGTGCAGAGTTACCGATCAGTGGAGCAGTACAGCGTCTGCATACTGAGAACACACAGATCAGGCCTGTGGTAGCTGATGTTGGAGACTCGACCAACATACGTACCTTCTTCTTCTTCTTCTTCTTCTTCTTCTTCTTCATCATCATCTTCATCTTTTTCTTCTGCAGTTTCAGTTTCTTGATTCGTCCTGACAAGAGGTGATGTCAGGTGGATAGTTAGAGTCAGGACCGACTCCTTGGTGCTCGTCACAACAAGGCCTGCTTCCCCTGGACACGGGCTCACTGTGTATGTTCCTGCTGAACTTGCCTATTTAAAAAGAGGAACACAACGTTAAGACTCTTAATATCTAAGAAACAACAATAACCTAATCTAAATCTGTGAAATGTTTTCATGGAGAATGACGTAAAACTACTGTAGGTACTCAGTTCTACCTCCAGCTGTTCAGTTAATTTCTCAGCCACTTGATTAAGCAGAGTGATGGTGGGCTTGTTGGAGCAGAGCAGCACCAGCTCCAGGTCCTTGTCTCCGGTCAGCAGGAGTCCCTTGGCCACCAGCCCGACCCTCATAACCCCGCGCAGGACACGCTCTTGTGAATCACAACTTCCAATGTGAAGAGGAAAAAAAGAATAATTTAATGACTTATATAAAGAGGAAAAAATGTCAGGTTAAAAGACTCATTTTAAAACACCAATTCTTTTGAGATGGGTATCATAAGGATTTTATCGATACTCCTTATTGGTTCGGTTCTTTATCAAAACTATTATCTGTTCATTACTAAATAATTGCTTTTTAATATAATACTTAATACAATACATTTTGAATTTATTTATGTTAAATGTAAAGAAATAAGAAGAAAGAGTAATGTTTAGAACGGCAAACTTACTACATAAACTCAAATCTAAAATGTCAATAAAATAAACAATATTTCTGAGTGATCTTTATATGTAGAACACATTCATCAAATCAGTGTCAGTCATTCTTTCTGTCCTCCGTCCTCCCTCTGCTGAGGCGAATCACTGCCTGCAGATACCGCTGGTTTGTCTCAACAAGCAGTTTAGTTTACAAAAATCAGCCACATTTTAAGATGCGTGGCAAACTAAGCTCAGCAGTGAGACTACACACAGACGGCTTTCGTTTTAGTTTGCTAACAATACGCTAGTAGCCGAGTTAGTGCACTGTGCTTGTGTAAAACATAGCGGTCATGGATGAGGGACTGCAGACAGCGCAGATTGATATATCGCTTTTCTACACGTTTATGCAAGTTAAACAGGTGTGTTGATAAAGTATTGTCTTTTTACTCGGGAAGGTTTTATTGCACTTTCAGTAACAAGCGCAGTAATCCTCCAGTTATCTTCACTGTCTCCACCGCAGCCTCTCTGCTCTGCTGTTTGCCGACTTCGCTCCGTGTGGTCTGTATGTGTGTTAGTGTGTGTGTATGTGGATGAGCTCAGCCCCGACTAAGAGGGCAGAGGAGATGTTGCAGCATGATAATAAATAAAACCAAAACATTACAAAGTACCGATAAAAGAACCAACCTAGCTTCCATCAGTACTCCGGTCTTGCCCTGAGGCCCTTTGAATACTGGGTTTCGGTACCCATCCCCACACTTATACTCTTTGAATCATTTGGACAACTGCCACAGAACATTTGGACATGTCGCTCACCTCCCTGCTTCTGCCTTTCCTGTGTTATCTTTCGGAGTATCCATCTGGTCAGACACAATCTTAAGGGCACACTCCACCCGAGAGACGATTGTCTGCACCGCCTCCAGCTCCTCTGGTGAAGGATACACTTCAGAGTGTTTGGCCATCACGTGGCGATCATATGGACCTGCGTGCACCCGTGGGGCCGGAGCTTCCTTAATAGGGAAATCAGAATAAGTAAGGTTTAAGTTGGTGAAAAGAAAAACATCGTAAATGAGCAAATATACATTTAGTTTATACTGTAATCATCAAAAGTTTCTTTTGTAAAAAATTGATTATTACGAGTGTTCATTAAAAGCAGTTCTTGCATTCCTTACGCAGTTTATTGTTACTTAAATGTATTCCAGTGAAAAAGCAATCTCATACAATATGTAAAGTAAAAATAGAATTGGGAAGTATAATATTAATAGTTGGGAAGTGCATGATTTCAAAAAACTCTTGGAAAAAGAAACATGACACACCATATAGAGCAGTCTTTTTAAAGTACAAAAGAAACTGGAAAACATTAGATGTTTAGTCTTAATGTGGAGACTTGAAGAAGCGGGTTAAATGACTCAAATTAAAAAGCCTGTAGATTATCAAGTATTTGGGGGGTGATTTAGCAGGTGAAACATGAACCTCATGGTGCCGGTGGTGCTCAATCTCCTCGATAGCAGCAACGTAATCATGGTATTGTCTCAGCTCCTCCTCGTAGCACAGGCTGTCATACCAGTAACGCAGATCCTCATATCTGGAATGAGGAAAAGACTAAATGAGGACAGCTCTGACAGTCAAGCACCAAAGCAAATGCTACAACGATGCAGTAACATGAAAATCACCATTTTTCTTTGACACTTTAGTTAGAAAAGTTAGCAAAACTTCATCTACCCGTTGCACTATAGTGTGTAATTATACATTTAATTCAACAGGCTGTGACGATTGAAGTGCTTTCAGTACAAAAAACGTTTAATGAGCAGCTCAGTGGCAAACTGCTCCCGCAGAGGGAACATTTCTATTTTCTCAGATTTATAATTAATATCTCTGCGTGTGTCTGTTTGTGGTGTTCTTGACCTCTTATGGTGTTTTTTTCCTTTCTTATTATTGTGTCACTATTGAATTATTGATATAGACACGTTAGTTCTATTCTCCTGTAGAGTAGTGTTACTTGCAAGGGTGTAACTTTGGTTTGAGAAGTGGGACGGACACAACACAGGGGGTCTCGGCCAGAAAAATGTTCTCGATTCAAATCCCATCTCCCGCATTTCTACAACCATTTAGGGACTATGGTGATAAAAAAAATCCAAGAAAAAAAAATTAAGTTGGCCATAATGATAAATTCTGCCAGAAAGAAAGAAAAAGCTGTCTTACTTTCTGAATTGTTTAATATAGGGGCCGATAGCCAAGACTGGAGAGAATCATTTTATATAAAGTCAAAAATGATCACAATTAATGTTTTGCGTGGCCCCTAAGAGCAGCTCCCTGGCGTGCCAAGAGCTGTACAGAGCCCACACTTTTCAAAAGACACCGTCTTGATTCCTGTTGCTGTGCAGCTTTGGCTGAAGATAACTGGACATCTACTGGTTTGTTTTTTGGCAGTGGGTAGTGACGGTAACTTTGTGTGCATTGCTTTGGATATGTTCTGCACAGTTTTGAGTTGCCTTTTTCCAGTTTTGGATGTTTGAAATGTTGGATCTGCATTCTTGGCCAAATGTGATCTTTCATGCCCAAAAGCTTGAGCACAGAAAAAACACAAAATTCCATTGACTCCTGGACTGTAGAGGAGACAAGGAAATTCACGGTACCACTTTTCTTGGAATCGCAGCGTTTTGTTGGTTAGCTGCTGCTCTACAATGAGCTTTGGGTCAGCATGGTCTTGTTCAGCTTTCTGCTCACCTGCCTGCACTTCTCTGCTTGTGTCTGTCTCCTCAGGTTTCTCCTATGAAATATGAAAATGTGCTAGCCTGTTGCTGACATGAGACATAATTAAAATAAATGACCTGGCCCTTTATACAGCACATACCTGCAACTCTGAGCTGCTTCTTCCTGTCTCACCCTCCCTGTCTTGAAGCCCCTCCACCTCATCTGATCTCTGATATGAAAGAAGTAGACAAAGGCACAACAATGCTGAGAAGCTGGAGCCATATCTAAGTCACGTTTAATTATTTAATTCAACTTTATTTTTATTTCAAACTGTATTCACTTCTTCCTCTCATTGTCAACAAATCAAAATCAGCTGACTACAGCACATAACATACCTGCTGCATCCCTGTGCTGCTGCTGCTCCTCCCTGCCTCACCCTCTATGTCTTGAGGCAGCTCCACCTCATCTGATCTCTGATATGAAAGCAATCGCGTTATGATCATATTGAGCCATTGGTGTGTGTGTGTGTGAGTCAAACATTAAACTAGCAACCAGAGAGTCTGCTTTTCATACATTGCTGATGAGAAATATTAGGAGGCGCTTCAGCAACTCGGTGAGTAACTGCCGGCAGCATCAAGCTAGTAAATCCGGCATCAGCCTCACATCAACAGGTGCAGACAGAACATGATTATCCTGAATCAACCAACTCTCATCTCCCTCTTTCTTTTCACCCAATCCATTAGAGTGATCTGCTGTTGGCGTTTCATCTTTGTAGTGTGCCACAACCCGCGGTACCTGCTCACCATCATTCAGTGAGCTATTTTTAAAACGTGCACGCGACGTCCCTGGTCGCGTGCGCGCGCGTCCACAGAGGCAGGCTGTGTCCTGCTCCTCCGTGGCTATGACGGCTTGCGGTTAAAAAATAATAATAAACGAATTTGAAAGGGGGAGGGGGAGAAAAACAAACGGGATTTTGAAAAGTGTGGGGGGAGTCATGTCCTCCTTGTCCCCACTGGAAATGACGCCCATGGTTGTATGTACAGTATTTTTTTTTATGTAAAATACATGAGATAATTGTGCTATATACATTAAATTGCCATGCCTGTATCTGAGGTTCCATTTGTGTTTAATGTAATGTATGACTACCATTCACTACATTGCTCTGTGTGTGTGTGTGTGTACCTACCTATCAAAATCGTGCGGGAGGAGGCGGTGGCCCTCTTGAATCAGGGCGTCCCAGTACAGCAGCTCCTCGTACGCCTGGTGCTCATCCCACTGCGCTGCAGCGGCCGCCATGCTGTCACGACTTTCAGAAGCAAGCTACCACCTCTTTAAGAACAAAAACAAACTGTGTTAGTCTGCGCACACCTGCCAGTATCAAATAAAATATATGGAATGATATTAGCTAAATAATGCACATACATGTTCTGCTAACAGCTAACGTTATTCATGGATATAGCATTGGCCTCCCACCTAATGCTAGCGAGCTAGCTAACGTTGTCCAGCATGCCAGTACCATTTGGTCAATTTGCCATTAGAAGTGTCTAATTCGTACAATACCACTGACCTCAGTCTGAGTTTCGTTTGTGCAGTTAGGGCTTACCTTCAACAAAAAGCGAATAAAAAGACCTTTTTTTGCAGTAACGTAGCTAAGATGACTTCTTCTACTTCCTTCTTCTCCTTCTTCTTCTTCTCTGGTTTTACTGGCAGAGTACGAACCAACATTGAAGGTGCCGCCACCTACTGTGCAGTAGACGGTGTCTGAAGGGAGTGGAGCGTCAAGCCCTTTTACAGGATCAAAGGGCTTTATTGAAAGATCAGAATCAGAATCAGAAAACCTTTATTCGTCCCACAGCGGGGAAATGTACAGCGCTACAGCAGCAAAGGGACAGTGCAGATAAAGGTTAAGTACACATGTATAAGTACAAGATATAAGTACAAAAAAAACACAACAACAAGTAAGTGGCAGGTTGACGTAATACAGTAAGTGAACAGTGAGAGTAATACTCTAGCAGCCAGTGGTAACAATAATACATAGTAAAAAGAGATATATTGCACATACATATTGCATGTGATTGTATTGCACAGTAAGGTGTAGTTTCTTTTGTCGTGATGTTGTGATGATGATGAAGGAATCTGCTGACACCGGCTCAGTTGCATATAAAAGGTTTATTACAAGTAGCACAGCATCAAACACCAAAAACAGGCGATGTGAGGATCCCAAGCCAAAATGAATCCTCCTTCTTTACATCACTCTGTCCCTGTTATTTATAGGGCACAGAGACCACCTCACCCCCTAGCAGGTCATCTGAGGTCAAGGTAACGGTCATGTTATTAAGTAACCACGCATGTCCTATCCCCTAGTGTGTAGTGGAGAGGCCCCTTCCAACCTTCCTCAGGATCCCTTATATAGGCATGTATCCCAAACAACAACTTCAGTACTCTTCCATGATAAAGAAAATAAACATTGTGTATTGCCAGGTTATACACCACAAAGGTAAGTAAGTAAGCACAGTAAGAGTAGTAATAAATAGTAACAGGGTGTATTGCACATGAGCGGAGGAACAGTGGTGTTACAGCCACATTGAGTGTGTGGTGGTCTACCAGGGGCCGCGGTGATTGTATAGTCTGACTGCTGCAGGAAGGAAGGACCTGCGGTATCTCTCAGTGTGACACTGCGGGTGAAGCAGCCTGTCACTGATGGAGATTTAAACACAACGGGTTTAATATCTACATGTCATACTGTACATATTTGTTATACTATTTCTATAGGCTAATATATTTTTCATATTTTGTATATAATTGTATTATTCTATATTTATGTTCTTGACTTAGGCAGTACTTGCCTGTATTTTTTTTTAATATCCACTTAATATGTTTATTGTGTGCATTATTGCCTGAGGAATTAATGATTTTGCTTCTGACCTCCCAAAACACATTTCTAGGATATCATTATCATTTTTGTTTTATCCATTTTTAGCAAGTTTATCTGAAAACTCATTTCCCTCAATTCCAACATGTTTCCAACAGAAATAACCCTGAACATGAAGATGACGTCACTACACAACTTTTAAAAAAAGGGATAAAGTGATAACATGAATATTTTCATTGGTTCAGTATATTCTATGGGCTCTGTATTTACCCAATTACTTATTTTTTATATATAGTTATTTACTTAATTTGTACGAATGTATTATTATAACATATTCAATGTAGTAAAGAGAAGGCAGTATGTATCAGTTACACACCGGCACAGTATTGTATAAGCACTTCAAAGTGAGTCGTCTAGATATCACTTACTGTTATCAACTAGTTGTAACTGTCAGAAAGTCTGTAGTGTTCGGGCAGGTCTGTGGAATAAGAAGGGAAAAACGTGATTGGTAAGAGATGATGCAGGGGTGGAAAAAAATAAAAACAGGAAGCTGGTGATACTAGTAGGCCTAATTCATTTCACCTTGTCTGAAGTTTACTCACATTACAGCCATACCTTCCCAGACCCTGGTCCTTGTGAGGAAACAAATCACTGGGAATGACAACTGAATCAACAACATTTGCTCAACAATTTTCTAGATTTATTATGTTATTAGTCGCATGACCTTTGTGGATAATCCCTTTTGATTTATTGTCATTGTCGTCAATGTAAAGGAGGGTCCATAATGAATCAGCAGGAAATCGCTGCTCAATAATACTCAGGAAAGCAGAGAGAATACTGAATTCTCTGTTGTAATTGGACTCTGAAACTGAATAAACTAATACTGCCAGTGTTTATAAGCATTATTTAGCAACCAGAATAATAATTTATAATAATATTTATAACAGTGGTATTTGTTAGGAAAATCGAGGAAAAGACAATTTGTCAAGAATAAATGTAAATAAATTGAAGGTCACATTGCATTGTTTTATTTACATTCAATTTAAAGTTCTTTACATATCCTCAGTAAATTGAGGGTTCAATTCAAGTATTAACTTATAAAATATTACATTACTTCACATAAAGCACTGTATAAACATATGGAAAGCATATTTAAACATAAACTTACATACACTCCACAATATTTGAATGTTAACATTCCTTCATGAACTACATTCAGCAGAATATTTACGTCCCAAATACAATCTAAATACTTCTGGTTTTACTCCGGAGCTCGCTCTGGTGGTTATACCCATACACCTCAATTCTTCCATTTTAACGTTAGAGCAATCACTGTGCAATTTATGTTTTACTTCCAAAGATGGTGAAAATGAAGTTGAAAAATAAAACCAAATAATCCTCATTCCCTTTAGAAGTATCCCTCCTGCAAACCTTCGAGTCTCTCAGGACAGAGCGTGGTTATTACTGCGTTCATATACTGTGGCCCTTGGTTACTATGAGTTTCGAAACGAGAATACAATTAAACTAAGGAATGTTCACTTATTATAAGTAAACAGTTGAAAGTTTATGTGCAAAATCATAGCATTAGCTAGCTTCCATTTGTAAGGTCAGACAATGAACTCACTGGTACACTGATGGAGTATGAAAGAGATATTTTTGATTGAATCCGTTAAGCATTTTTAAAGTGTCTTTATCTGCAAAATTCTTCGTCTGTTCAATGACAAAGTACTTTCTCAGTCTTTCTCTCAGCTCAAACTTGGTTGACTTGATGCTTCTCTGAGCTGGGAAAAGAGGTGGGCTCCCAGCGGCCCAACATATTCCCCCTCAGTCCTGCCTGGCACTTAGCAATGAGGTAGATTTTGCGGAGAACGGTGCGCCGCAGCAGGATGTAGACCCAGGGGTCGAGAATCTGGTTCCATGTGGCCAGCCTCACGCCCATCACCATCAGGGTTTTATAGCTGGACAAGTCCTCTGCAATAGATCCTGTGTAGGAGCGGATCACTGACATCAGGCCGAAGATCTGAAGGCATGAAACATGTGCTCGCAATTATTACATGAGAGAGAGCAAAAACACTGCATGGACAGAAAATCGCAAATTACTCAAAATAACAGCTTTGCAGTAATAACAACAACACACTGGATGAGGATTCTCGTTTTAGTTTTCACTGATACACAAATGTAGTTTTTACATTATCTCATTAAATATTATTTTTGTTGCATCCATATCAGCAAAGAAGCAGGTTTGAAACACGTTAGGAAAAGTGGTGGAAGAAGTATTCAGATATTTTTACTTGAGTAAAACTTGACCCTATTACAGTGTATAAATACTATGTTACAATCAAAAGTCCTACATTCAACATGTTACTAAAGCAAAAGTACAAAAATATGAGCATCAAAATATACTTAAAGTACAAAAAGTAATCGTATTCATTATGCAGAATGGCCCATTTCAGAATAATTTATATTATATTGCTGGATTATAATCATAGATGCAGTGATAATGATAATGTTGCATCTTGTAAAGGAGGTTCTAGTTTTTTTTATTACTTTATATACTACTGGCTATCTTAACCTATAATAATGCATCATACTTATATATGTTGATTTATGTTTTTTATTAATAATTGAAATCTGCAAAGTTATCAAATAAATGTAGTGCAGTAAAAAGTACAACATTTACCTCTGAGGTGTCGCGGAGTAGACGTATACAGTAGCCTAAAATGGAAATACTCAAGTACAGTACAAGTACCTCAAAATTGTACTTAATAACAGTACTTGAGAAAATGTACTTCATTACATTCCACCACTGCTCTTCAGACGAGGTCATTCAGTGTTTTGTCAAACATCATTCCTCCTGCCTATTCATAGTTGGGCGTGACCCGACCTGATCCTGACATCCCACACACCTGAACTGATAATAGGTCAGGCTCAGCTTTTCTTTTTATTTAAAAAGAGAACTAAAATTGGCTAGACTAAATTCCCCTCGATGCCTGGTATTACTTGATTCCAATGCTGTTTTAAGTAATAACATGGGAGCCATCACCAATATTGATATTAACACTTATATTATTAAAAGCAGTGACGTTCTATCATGTAAGGAAGAGCAATGCGTGATTACGGTAAATAACAAATGTTTATTATGCGAATCCTCCGAACTAGGAAGTGATCGCTGCACACACACACACACACACACACACACACACACACACACACACACATGAAGAAGCAACAGTCTTGACCCAATGTCAAAGACGTCTATGTGTTGTGTTGCAGAGATATTTACTTAAATGAGCACACTAGCCAAATCGCTACAAACTATAGGCACCAATAAGAAAGGTGTGAATTGTCCCACCCTATATGGTGCACCAAAACTGACAAGACAGTGAAGGAGCTGTCAATCAAGCACAATCTGTACACACAGTCCTCAGGCGAGCTCTAATCAGGCAGCATAAGTGAAAACCCCTGTGTGAGTGCAGTACAGTACTTTTACTTATGCAAATGTATTGAGTGCTCTCTGCGTGCTGGTGTGTGCTTAGATCATGACCTGACTGTCTGCAAATTCCCTCTCATGGCACTTCCTATTACTCACCAGCAGGGGGCTCCAGCAGATACATGAGGTGACCATGATGCCGACCAGCTGCACCATCATCTCTATGTCATGGGACTTTGCTGAGTGATGGGAGCCGGGCTTCCTCCTGAGCCGAGCGAGCACCAGGGTCAGTCCACTGATGGTGTTACATACCAGCGCCACAGCCAGCGAGGTCAGACCCAGACCGGAGAACAGCACCACAAACGCCACATCCACCTCCTGAGTGTCACTGAGCACTTTAATGAAACACCAGGTCCCTGGGTCCTGGTAGGCGTAAGAGCCCAGCTGAAAGCAGGGGAGCATGGCCACACACAGAGCTGCCAGCCAGGTGGCAGACAGGCAGATCTTTGTGCGGGTTTTGGTGACCAGGGATGAGTGCAGCAGCGGCTTGGTGACACCCAGGCAGCGCTCAGCAGCCATGGCACTGCCCATGAAGAGAGGGCACAGGCCGAAGAACACCATGCTGCCACCCAGGAACTGACACATCCTATCAGAGGAGTTGAAGTTCTCAGGGTGCACACCTCCGGAGAGGTACAGTCGGAGAACCAGGGCACCAGGGATCAGGTGGCCAATGAAGTCTGTGACCACCAGTGAAGTGGCGAACAGAAGGAATGTGGCTTTGGTGCGCCGGCGCTGCAGGGAGTAGGCATTGGCCAGGATGAAGAGCGCCACGATGTTGGAGATGATGCCCAGTGTCATGGACAATACGACGACAATGACGCCACTGGTGGTGGGCTGCAGCAGGGTGAGGTTTCCATGCTGTGACAGCCCTTCAACAGCCACCCTGGCCTCCACCTTCCCTGCACTGTCATTGGAGAAATGAGGGAGAAGCGGGGAAGCTGAGGAGTTGTAGTGGCTCAAAGCTAACATCACTGAACTCTGAAGGTCATGAGGTCCATAGTTTAGGGAGGCTCCAAGAGAAAGAAGATCAAATTTGAATCGAGCATATGAGCTGTGGATTTGAAAAAAAAGAAGAAGGAAAAAAGGATTAAGGTTACACATAAATAGAAGTGAATATTTATGGAAGAATCTGAAGAAATTAGTGAAGAAACCTAACAGGTTGTAACCTAAATGAACATCTATGGTAGATTTTGGGGCGACATGTCAGCCAGCATTCTCCATCACATCATCAAAACACCTAATGAGGGAACTTATTTTGAAATAATGGTGTTCAATCCCTCCACACACTTGGAGAATCAAGGTTCCTCAACATCAAAATAGGAAACCTTACGTTCAATTTGTAACATATGTTTATTTTCTTCATATCTTAAGGTTCTGGGACTTCCAATAACAAAAACAATTAAACAAAAACTTCAACAAATTCTTCATACATGACTGAAGATCTGTATAGTTTTTCCAGCTGTTTGTCCTGTGTATGGTGTCCAGCTTGACACATCAGAACAAAGCACACGTTAACTGCTGCAGTGTGACATGATGAAGAGTGCACTGTGATCACTGAGGTTTAGTTTGGCTGGCGGTCAAGCACAGTTGAGAAACAGGACAGTTCTCCAGCAACACGCTAACAAAAAGCAACACCAAGACTGAGCAATGTTGTTTACTGTGACCTTAAAAGGCCAAATGAGTTCTGATTTCTTTTTGTGAGATAGATCTGATTATTTTATCAATTTCCCTTAGGATAAATACAGTTCTATCTCATGGAGTCGAATGGGATGTAAATCACGTATAGAAAACCTAATAGCTGATGTTCTGTACCTAAACACATATCAGAACATGGTCGTACAATTAATTTAGTATATATAGGTATGCACAGATGTGTTTGTAGACTGTATGGAATGTATATTTACGATATATGTGGGCTCATGTTTTTATACTTGACTATTATTATTTTTTTTGCACATAAAATAGGCTGTACAAGCATTGTAGGAATGTTATAAGTATGAACAACATCACATCTTGCAAATGTATATTTATGTTAACTCCTGCAATAAATTAGAATTTAAAAAAAGAAAGAAAAAAAGAAGAAGGTCGTCTAGTAATCCAGACTTTAAAAAAAACTTTATGTAGACCTATGCAATTCTTCACTCAGCAGTTTGTCGATTGACAGAATATTGTGCACTTTTGCACTGAGCAAGAAGGCATGAACAGAAACATTATGATCACAGGAATAAAACAATCTTAACGTCATCTATCAAACAATTGTCATTTTTTTTTAACACATATGCAATCCATCGTATTGAATACCAAATTGTGCATTAGGAGATCAAAAAAAGTCTACTTTTATTATTAACTTTAACATGAAGAAATGTCTCACCTCTACATAGTTCAGATATCCTTAAACAATTTCAGCAAAGTCCACAAACAGATGTATTTTTCTTCAGATCAGAAATAATGTTTCCTTTTGATAAAGTCCAATGAGTCGATGTCCTTTGCGCAGTATTTCCTGTGGCTTAATCCGTCTGGTAGCTTCATGGTGGCTGGAAGGTTGTAAAAGATCCCACTGACACTCAGACACCGAGTCACGTCTTTATAGCGCGTCTTTCTGCCTCCTCTGTGTGTGGGCGTCTCTGCAAGTTCACGTCTCATCCCCTCTGCTGCACTTTGTGTCGCTTCTCTGTTTACGTCAACTGTGCGCTCAGTAAGCGCACTTTTATGTCCTTACTCACATTATGTGTGTCCCCTGCATTTCTGAGAAATTATATCTGACTTGCTTTAACTTTTGGCAGCACCTTGTGTACACCAAAGCTACTTTACAGTCACAACTTTGTCACCTTATAAACGTCACCAAGATGTTTAAATGTGCAGACTTGGTGATGAAATAGTTTACAAGGTTAGGAGTGGATTTACCTCGTGACAGTTAGAGACATTGTTCAGCTTTTTGTTTTTCTGGATCGATGCGAATAGATTCTGTTTCATAGACTGCATTATTATTTTTTTGCTGTTTGATGCGCAATCCTATCCTCAAAATAACCTCTGAGGTATCAGTTATCAGAGACATCCAGTACATGGTGGATATGCTGTTTATCAGTCTGCTGGTGGAGAGGTTTTCTATTTCACTTCTCTAAATAAATGACCTCATTGCAAAGAAGTAAACGAATTAGATGAGGCATTTTGTTTTGCATTCGCATTTTTTAAAATAACTTTATTTAAGGCGTTTTGCAGCTACATAAATAAACATTTACACACATATATATCAAACTTGTACCGACATTACCCCACATTGTACCCTACACTTATCCCTCCCATCCTGGACCCAGTGCGCACTCAAAAAGACAGAACTATGAAATTAGGCAAATTACTAAACACTAAAAATAGGGGAGAAAAGAAAACAATTATATCATAGATATAAATAGTAAATCAATAAAATGAAAAAAATAGATACAAATATCCAATGCACAAACATTAATTGCAGTACCAATAAGCTAAATAGGGACACCATCAATCATGTAGCACGGTATATTTGAGAACCACACAATGTATGTCTTATTTTCTTGAGCTGGAACAAAATCCATCTCTTGAAAGGGGCTGTTTGTTAGATCTCCAATTCATGAGTATTGGTCTGCATGCTATGAGGCTACTAAATGCAATTCCTTTCTTTTGTGCATTTGTGGCATGAGTTTCCACAGGTGTTACTCTAAAGGTGGTGGTGAGTGAGTTGGGATTAAGAGTGTATTACATAGGACTGAAAGGCAGTTAAATACGGTGCACCAGAAATTGACATGGAAGGGACAGGAATGTGAAACAGGTTACTGCATCTAAGGATAGGGAGGGGGGGGTTAACAGATGGGTATATTTTAGCTAGTCTGTCATTGAAGTAATGTATTGTATTGGAACTTGCATTTGTATTTTTGATCCAAATACCTAGATATTATGGAAACTCATAGTAAAAGTATGGAAAAGTCATATTTACCCTCATGAATGCTCCAGATGTTCCTCAAGGATTGTGATGTTAGTCCTGAAGGTTTTTGCAGCTGCATTGAAGAAAACATGTCAATTTTTCTTCAGTTTGATTGACACTCTGACAGGGAAACCACGAGGAGGCATAATGTATTTTCTGATTTTGTTCCTCTCGCTGCATACTGGGGACAGGTGGTCATGTTTGTTTTCATTTTACAGGGACCTGGCAGCCAGCTAGATCACATTCTTGCACAAGTTGAGGTTTGGAAACAGGGTAAAAGCAACATCTCAAATTGGCTGCTGGTTCACAGGAGAGAGGGCGGAGAAGGGCACTGACATATAAATTGGTTTAATTGGTTTAATAGCCTGTAGAGGATATTCTACTGGTTGGCAACAGGGTAATAAGTCCGTGAACTGACAGCTGTATTTTGAAGATGTCTTGTAGAATGTACGTTAAACTATAAAAAAATTTTATAAGACAAACATTGTTCAGTAAGGCGAGAGCTCGTCTGTTGAAAGAGAAAAATACAAAACACATTTGACAGCAGCAGAAAGTGAGTGATTCACCTTACACTGACTAAAAAACATTTGATTTGAACATAGAACTACTAGTCTCATCTTAACGTTGACTAAAGAGTCTACAGCCTTGCTAGCGGGGCTGTGAGGCTGTACTTAGGAACAGCGTTGCGTTTGAGCTAAATGCTAATCTTAGCATGCTGACATGCTCACAGTGACAATGCTACTTTGGTGACATACAGCAGGTTGAATGTTTACCACATTTACTATCGTTTAACATGTTAGCATGCTAACATTTAATTAGCACAAAACTCAAAGTAGGCTACAGCTGAGGCTGGTGGGAATGTTGCCGATCTGATGATGGCGCTAAATTAAAAGTTAAGGGATCATTGAAATGATTCCGATTCATCCTGAGGAACATAAATGTTTGTACCAAAATGAACACAATCCTTGAAAAATGTCATCCATCTCATGGTGACGGTAGAGGAAACGTCAAGAGGTCACCAAAGGCAGTTGTATTCATCCTCTGGGAACCATGCATGTCCCATGTTGTTCCCCTTGTTTCTTTTCCCTCATTTTGTTGTTGACTCTCTAATGAAGTTTTGTTTATAATGGCTTCACTTATCTTATCAGCACATCAGAATAGACATATTTCTGTGTGTGCTGCTTTTGGGCTAAAGAGCCAATAATTTATGTCTGATTGTCTTCCTTTCCTGGTGCCCATTTAGACTCTAAGTGCAACAATCAAGCGTTTGGCCGCCATGTGTGTTTTTCCTTCGTCTCTGAAAGGAGACCCTGTTGCCCCCATTTTCCTCATCAATTGCTCTTACAAATGGAGCCATTTGGCCTCTGCAGCCCACTGGCTCTTCCAGTACTAAGTCTGGGATTTATGTGTTTGAGTCTCCTTCTACACCCTTTCCTCTTCCACTGACCGCAAAGTGAAAAACCCCAGACTGCATACCTGATGATCTTTGAAGCACTCCGAGATGGAGGAGCTCTTCAGATTGAAAAAGTTTAGAGTAAGATCTCTATCTTTACTTGAAGTTTTAAATGTAATATTGAAGAAAAAGCTTTTCTTGTCACATGTGCACACAAGTATTCGACCTTGGCTTCAAGACTCAGCACTCCCCCACACCACAACTGTTGAACGGTTTCTCTCATCGCCCATTTTGCCAAAACTTTCTGCAGTGCACATGCCTGTATGTCAGAGAGATTGAGTATTTCTTACCATTTGGAGCTGACAGGAGTTCGGTTTGCTCTATAATATTAAAAAAAATTAATTCTAGAACAAGGAAATTTAGGGCTATGACAGTATTTTCAAAATTGCAAGGTGCTAGTCTCAAGCAGGCAATTTGACCTCATGTAAATGTATTCAGTCCGTCGTGTGCTTGTGCATTCCTCACTGACATTTTAAGGAGATGCTGGCTATTATGAGTGGAAAGCCACACGCTATCTGTCTGGGCGCTTCAGAAACTACTGGCCAAAAATGAAACAGTGGAATGTTTGCATGAGAATATTCAGCCGAGAGAAGAGAACAGAAACACGCTGTCAAAGGCAGAAACAAGTTCAGATACTTTTCTCTGATGAAACGCACACTCCTTGTAGTGCATATTGTTTAAGAACTGCTGTTTGACTGTCTGGCTGGAACCCAGAGATCATTTCTAATATTTGGTTACTGTTTTGCCTACTGTGCGTCTCAAACTCTGCAAAGATGGGAGGTAGAGCTCATAGTTTATCACAGCGGATTTTCTTGTTTCCAGCGGGGAAAGCATTAAAAAGTACTCGCGTTAATCAGTGTTCTTTGGATACAATACAAAAATTGGATAAAGTTTAAAGAGTGATGCAATGCAGATTTCAAGGTAAAAATGAAGGTCAACATTTTGGGGAAATAATTGCAATCATACTGTTTTATTATTGAGAGTTAGGAGAGTTATTAAGAGTTACTTAGGGCGATTTCACAAGATATTGATACTTTTGGTTCGTTTTATAATTAGTCCTGCTCAGTTTCACAGTGCACCAATTAAAGCGGACAAAATAAAAAAAATGTTTTGCTGAGGGGCGAGTACAAAGAAGCAGCGTCGGGAATGTGTGCGCAGAAGTCTTTCTTATTGGTCAGAAATTTGGTGTTGGAAAATGTAAACATGGAAATCAACAAGCGCAGAGAAAAAACTAACCGAGCAACATGAAGCGGAACGCGCCGCTGATACGTTTGGTGGAACTGGCAGTAGTCCTGTCCAGGACCAACGCCTGACTTGGGGTTGTCAACAATATGTTGATCCACTTATTTCAAATGCTGTCTTGGACCGGTTGTTTTGTTTTGGGCGCAACTGCCCAAAGGAGCCACACCAGGGGTTGAATCGCACAAGAGTTCGATTAAAAAATGTTGGCTTGTGGAAGCACCCTCAGAAAAGGCAATAGCTTAGATTAGTGACACAATTATTATTGTACAATAGCTGTAACACTAACGCTAGAAATAACATGCCATGACAAATACTAGTCAATAAAAGCAAACAAGACTGAATACAAGTTTGGTTGAAGGGCCCAGACAGTGTTTTCTCCAATAAACTAAAAGGTGTTTTATACATATAACAATAGCTTCAGTCTTTCGTCTTCCGTTTTCACAGCGACACAGATCCCCTGATGCTGATGTGATATGGTGCTAAAGAAACCAGGCAGGATTAGTGTGTAGCATATTCCTGCTGCCTCTACTGACTAACTGACCAACAAAATACAGTACATTCCTACGTATATACTGCAGACCTGATGCAAACAACGTTATACCATTGTTGAGAGATGGCAATGCCAATATTGGTTGGGCGGTCCACCATTTTGGTCCAGACAGAAATATGGCAACAAATATTGTATGGATTTCCATGGAAGCTTGTACTAACTGGAGCAACATCAACTCCTCCTATATCCATCTTTTGAAGGGGGCTGTTTGTTAGATTTCCAGTTCATGAGTATTAGTCATCGTGCTATGAGGCTGCTAAATGCTTTCTTTTGCACATTTGAGTTTGTGGTGTTGTTGGTGTTACTCCAAAGATGCAGTTAGTGGGTTTGATTTAAGAGGTGTATTACATAGAACTGAAAGGCAGTTGAATACAGAGGACAAGAAATTGACAAGCGAGGGACTGGAACGCTACTGACCGCATCAGGAGGCATAATCATAGCTAGTGATTATTTATGCACAGAACCGTCTGAGCACTCTTGATTTTGATTTTAGCAAATGTTCATGCAGTATATTCTCCAAGTTCACAAGAAGAACACCGCAACCTTTTTGTAAAAGACAGAAAAGATGTTAATATATTTCCTGTCACAGTTAACCTTCAATATGATGTAATTCAGCAGCTTGAAAGCCTGCAGGTGCCAGGAAATATAACCAATACAGGATCTCCTGACAGTTTCTCAACTAAATGTAGTTCTGAGAAGTGGAATTCTCCAAACATCATTCCTGTTGTCTTTGCAAATAGTAAAACCGGAAAATTTCTGTGGCTTTTTTTTCTCATAAATCTTTTTTTTCCATAGTGATAACCAGAGACAATTTTCCAAATTAGTGTTTAATGGTCTACATCAGATCGGTTTCTCTCTACACTGCCTCGGCAAAACTAAACCCATGTTTAGTCAATATCTGAATAAATCTATACGGTGACTCACAGCTGACTGTCTCCAGCTGTGTTGACTAATGTGCTTGGCTTGTGGTATGGTTTGAATTGGATGGTTATTTGCCTAGACATAAAATTTAAAGGCATGAAAAGCAATGAAAAACATAAATCGTGAGTTGAAGGAAGGAAATTTTGTGCTACCCGGTAAATATGACTTCTACATTCCCATTCCAGGACTAGGAATGAAAGAAGAGTAAAAACAACAACATTCTCAATGCAATATGGCTGATAAATAATCAGAAACTTTGCATAGACACTCAACATACCGGAGCACAGTGAGCGATCTGATCTCTGACATCGGCCACCATCACACCACATGGGTCGTGCGCTTTGTTGTTTTGCTGATGTCTGCGCTAATAAAAGTGAAAGGGCTCGCCTCTGTGTAGTGATTAATGAGAGGTCCTGTCAGTGTGAATAAAAGAGCAGAAGTGGTAATTAAAGTGGTTCTGCAGCAGAGCAAGATTTAAGAACTACGGCCTCCTAATCAAGTGAGCACAGATGCTATTAATAGTAGATGGTGACACACGCACCCAACCACCTATCAACTCCCCCACACTCAAACAAACAATTACTCCATCACATATTCAGTTATGCATGAACCTCCTTCCTGCAACCAGCAAGTGATGCAAATGTCCCAGAAAGAAAAAGTGTTAATATGCTAATTCTGATCAGATTATAGATTTAAATTCCATTTAATACTATTTGCAGGGGCATTATTTACTCAGTATTGTTATATGGTAGGCTTTTTGCAAGAGAATATTGTACATTTAATTGGATTTGGATTCAATCAAACTGCTTTTCTGGAGCCCATAATCCAGATGGTCATGAGAGTAATGTGCTGCATTTCTCACATTTGTGTCATTTTTATCACTATGCTTTTGGGTCGTCCGCCTGTCCGTCCGTTTGTCTTTCCGTTTGTCCTTCCATCCATATTTCTGTCCGTCTGTCCGTCCCATTCTCGTGAACTTCTTGAGTGAATTTCTTCAAATTTGGGACAAACGTTCAAAGGTCCCTGTGACTTCACATCCATCCCATCCTGTGAACTCGATATCTCATCGCATTTAACGTACAGACACAAAAAGAAAGTGAATAAGCAAAAATGTTGAACTATTCCTTGAATGCCAGATTGTTTTTCGTATGCAATTTGCTCGGCGAAGGTTGTTAATGACCACAGACAGGTTTTCATGCTATTTATCAATTGAGGGCTCAAATGTACTGAGTAATCAGCAAGTGAAGCCTAGAAGACATAAAACACTGTCTGATGAAGACAAACTGAACTAGCCTGAAACAATGAAACCATTAGCCAATCCACAGAGCCGCATGGTAGTGAGCCATGCCAGGGAATAAAACAAGACCATTAGACTCTGTTTTCTTCTCTCTTTTTTTTATTTCTGACTTGCGCCACCTAATCAAGTGAGAAACATAAAATGCCATTCAAGAAAATGCTACATGGCTTTAAATAGCAGACAAAAATACGTTCTCGCCTGTCAAGCTAAAAGGCAATTCATGCTCTCACACGTCATATCTTTCATCAGTCCAAAACAAACCGTGGAAAATATGTGTCCAAACTCATACAGAAATCCTTTCCCGCAACCCTCATTCAATTTGGAGCAATACTGTGGCCATTTACACCACACATTTTTCATTTTTCTTCTTCTAAATATAAATTCAATTGTCGTTCTTTGTCCGTCTTGCTATGCTTCCGCTTGAAATTGTGATCAATTTCTCTCTGGTGTGGGCTGCTTGGGTTTTTGAAGCCATCCATCTCTTCAGCCTCCCACACGATGAAATGTCGGTGGCAGTGTGTTTTAGAATCAATGACATTCATCTGGACTCAAGTATTGATGTAGTATCTTTTATCATAGATCCAAATGACCTTTCTCAACAACTAAATCTTAAAGATGTTGCTCATGTTCAATAATAAATGGCCCAGGAAGTTGCATGATTGGGAAACGTTTAGGATAAGAAGCTTGCCTCCTGTTACTTCCCCTGTGCTTGTCTTCAGTCTGAACGTTTATGCAGAGATGAGTGTACAGTAGGGTTTGACAGATTTAGTGCAGGCCGCGCTCAGCTGTGACGCTACGGGAGACAGTGTAGGCAGACGGACAGATAACTCAAACTCTCAACCTTTGAGCTTCTGCTGCGTAACCACACCGAAACTTTCTCAGCATAGTTCCCCCCAAGGTACATACTGTACTGTGGTGACATATCAAAAGTAATGTGCCAGCTCACTCCTTTTGGTAACAAAGCTGATAGTAATCCTGCTGTTTACCTCCAGTCTGACCTTCTCTATTCACAGATTGATTTTTTTCTACGAGGTAATTTGCCAGAAAGGCTCAAAACTCTAATGACTCTAATAGGCTAAAGGTGAAAAATTGATCCTCTACATTGTGCCTTTTAGATCATCAGCCAAAAAACAAGATATTTATTATATTTAACATCCTTATTAAGCATTTATTACACTCGCCAAGGAGGTATTCGGTGTGGTTTGTTTGTCTGTTTGTCAGCAGGATTGCGGAAAAACTACTTGACCAATTTTCATGACTTGTTGGACGGGTGCAGCCTGGGCCGAGGACATGAAACAGATACACGCATTATTTTTCATTTATGGAAAGGGCCTTGGCGGAGGTCTGAGCTCTCTGAGTGCCCTTCTAGTGAGCAGTATATAATCAACAAATAGATAATGTTTATAACTCGCTACAACACAGTTTTAAGTAGGTGACAAATTTTTATTTGTCATGAATTATAACTTCTGAGAAGCATCTGTAACTGGTTTATAAACAGCTAATTATTGAATGATAACACACTATAACAAAGCTGTAATCATAATAAATAATATTCGTTTACACACAAAGGTGTAAATCATCCACTGTTTATAAATGTTCTTCAAAAATGTTGGCTTTAAAGTTCATTTTCTTCCCCTCGGAAATGGTAAATAACAAAAATAACTAAATTCTAAAGTCATGGTCCACTTACTTGATTTCTCGTGGAGCTGTCAGCCACAACTCATGGCCTTTATCATTGGTAGTTGTCATGGAGAGTGAAAAATAAGTATTTATTAAAAAACACAAACCTCATTAATAGGAATGACACATATAATTACAATACGTGCATAATTAATACATATAATGAATTCATACTTATTTTTTTACATTTTACTTAAATACAACTGTTATACTTTCAATCATTTATTATCTGTTTGTACATGAGTTACGGATGCTTCACAGGAGGAGTTGTTGTTGACAAATACATGAATAATCACCAAAAAATGTTCCACTTCAAACTACTTAGTGTTTTATACTGCATTTAAATGCTAACAGTGTATGGTATCTCTAAGGAGCTCTATCTGGCCACAACTTTGCTGTGTGGTATTTTGGTTAAACAATAAGATGGAAACACTGAAATAATGAAGGTTTTACAACTAGATCATCATAACCCATTTACAAATGACCAGCAACCACCTAACATACAGTGAGCCTGGAGCTTTCAGGGCCCTGATGTTGTGACTCACCGGGTGGTGATGGTACAGTGTGTGTGTGTGTGTGTGTGTGTGTGTGTGTGTGTGTCTGTGTGTCATCATAACAAAATGTGCTGCTGGAGACACCTAATGTAGCGCAAACTACCACAGAAGCCGTTTTGAGTAACCTGCCAGGTGTTTATATTTCTGTCTGTCATCGTAACCGTGCAAGATGCAGTCACGAAGCTTTACAGATGTGTAGTTGAGATTAAAACGAATGGCCGTGGTCCAAGCAAGGTCGCTGGAAGTACGGGGGTAGGAAATGTGGAAGGGGTCAGGTGTAAAGTTTATAAAGTGTATACAATTATTCTAATATAATATGGACAATATTTGAATTTGTATTTCTAACATTTGGTATGGTGGAAGCTGGATATTTCAACAATTTAGTCATTTAAAATTTCTTCAAATAAATTGAGCTACTCCACTATCTTTCCATGTACTCGTTGGAAACTGCAGACGTACCGCTGGTCGGTAAACAAGGATACTGTTTGTTCTCTCTGAAACACAAACAGCTGGCACAGCAGCGACAGCAACACCGTCGGTGCGCTGCCCTTATTTCAGAAACCTGTGGAGGCTTTGTGAAAGGATCAAAGTGCCTTGTTTCCACATCATCGGCAAAGTCCTGACTCAAACTGACGTGATGGCAGGTTCACTCTCACATAAACGTGATAAAGATCAACATGGTCTGAAGGAAGGAACCCAGCTGAACATCTGTTTCTAAAAACGGCATACTTTTAACAGATTACTGTCTTACCTCCCTCAGCAAAACATACTACATCACATTGACTTACTGGACTGGTTAGTGTTCTCTGTATGTTATGGTTGTATCTCTGGAACATCTGACGTCTTTTATTTTAACCTGTTTGTTGTTGCTGTAAGTGCTTTGATTTGTTTGGTCTCATTTAGCTCTGATGATCTTCATCACATGTGGGACAATGTGATGAAATGCTAATGCTATTGTTGTTTATTCTTTATTCCTTCATTGCCCCCCATGTTTTGTCTGTACATTAAGGTTTGTTATGTTCATTGTAATGTAGCCATTAAAATGAAATTTAGAGCCATTGTCTGTTTGTTTTTCCAAAAACTGAACACAAAAAGAAGGATGAAATCAGAAGAAAAGTGATGGTTTTGGGGTTGTTTTTCCTTCTGCTTTTTTTTTACTTGCGTGTCTACTTCAGATTTCTGACATTTAGGTCCTAGTTTCATAGGCACATCATGCTCGCAGCGAGACACCCTGTTCAAACCTTTTTCTCAGCTTAGTTTGTTTAAATAGGGTAAAGATCTGTATGAAAATGAGGCTTTATGAGCCAACAGAAGACACTTTAGCTGATGATAAACAGTGTGGTTAAATGTTTCTATAAAAGGTTTTGAAGTAGGAACATTATGTCATGCAGGGTATTAGGAATGATGAGACATAAAACTAATATTTAACCTGTAAATAGATCTATGGGTCGTAAAAACAGTTGACTCTAAATGTCAATATACATCTCATTGTTTTCACATAATCCTCTTTTATAGTCCTCTGTTCCTTATGAAGCTTCAAAAACAAACACATCCATACACTCTTTAATTAATCTTTGCTGTGGCTCAAAGCACATGTGTTCCATTCCTTTGTCTGATGGAGACAATGATGTAAATTTGCTGCAACGTGTAATGTTCACTTTGGCAAAGTTCTGTGTAGGTGGCCTGAAGCAGCTACAATACCTACTCTACATGTTTGAGGGCTGGAACTTGATGGGAAAACATGGAGGAAATGAATATGAAGTGCGTGCCATCAGGTGCATGAGTTTGTGCATATTTGTGTATGTGTGGTTGTGTGTGTGTGTGTGTGTGTGTGTGTGTGTGTGTGTGTGTGTGCGCGTGTGTGTGTGTGTGTGTGTGTGTGTGTGTGTGCGTGTGTGTGTGTGTGTGTGTGTGTGAGAGCGTTCACATGGGTTGTATGTCACATGCAAGGGTCAAACTGAAAGATTAACTTCTGATTCTGTAAATTAGAAACTTTTATGCATTTGTAAAACAAACTTACTTTCCTGCCTGAAAGTTAGATGAGAAGATTAATACCATTCTTATATCTGTCTCTTAAATATGAAGCTACAGCAAGCAGCTGGTTAGCTTAGCTTAGTATAAAAACTGGTAACAGGGAGAAACACCATGAAGTCGCTGCACCCAGCCAAAAAACTGAACTTCTGGTTTCACTTCACATTCATTGCAATATATTGTTTGGCTCCCATCATATGTTTAAATAAGGGCAGTAATTATTTTTTTCCAAATAACATTGCATATTTAACAGTTCTTGTTTTAGCAGGCCAAAAGTAAAGCCCCGGAACACGCTTAATTTTTCAGAAAGGCTGATGAAAGAAATGCTGAATGAGAGGTTGCATTGAGTTACAGAAGCTAGTGGAACAGAGACGTCATGACGTCCCTATGGTTCACTAACCTCCCATAAAACTGCAGTGTGTCATTCTTATACTTCCATTTTTGTGTGGCTAAAACAAACAAGGTACTATGTATTGTAGGCATCGGTGGGCATATTTAGTAACCTCTGGACAGCTGTTTCTCCGTTTCTGGTCTTTATGCTAAGCTAAGCTAACCCTCTGCTGGTAATAGCTTCTTAATTACCATAAAGGTATGAGAGCGGTATCACCTGTAAACTATTTCTTTAAAGAACTTTCACAGCCAATAATTGTACTTTTAAATATGTTTTTTTTTTTTTTTTATAATAAGAAGTACATTGTGTATTTCATTACATTTAAAATCACATTCATTGCAGAATAAAAAGATTATTGCAACTTTAACAACTGAAACTCAACAGCTGTGAAGTGGCCAGACCTCTGGTAGTAAAAATGTCTTCAGGAGTGGCTGAAGAGTGATTTGTCTTTGTGCACTTTATTTCGCAATTTCCACATAATCCATGTGAAACACTCGTAACAGCAAAGTCCACTGAGGAACTCAGTAAAATATCAGTGCGAAAGTACTTCAATGGGGCATTTTAGTAGTCCTCTGCTACTGGTTGAATGTACGTATGTCTGTGTTACCACTCAGTTACAGGATGTCTGTGTGCCCTGCATGGCATTGTTCTCACCGCTAAACCTAAACCACATGTTTGGCACATTATGCTGCTCACCACAACCAGACTCTGAGTCGAACCATTGCAATATCTATACCAGTAGTAGTAGTACACAAACTTTCTATGTAGTTAAAAGTTGTTTCAGCTAAGCTGTACTTGCTGTAATAAGAAACAAACATTTGGCCACATACTTTTTCTCAGCACAAATACAGTATTTGTGCAGACGACAGGTTTTTGATTTAAAACACACAAAGGTTTGGTGGCTGTTCAAAACCCAGAGTGGTGATCTAGACTTCAAAACATCTGGAACAAATGATACTTACGTGTTCCTACAAGATCTGGGCACCATTTGAGATTTTTTTCAAATTTCACACATACTGTGAGCAGGTGTCAGCAATAAATACATGGATAATAGTTCAAATACAGTTAGAAAGGTCTTAAATATCAAGCAAAAAAACTTTGGATAACAAACCCAAATGAAGACAAATGTTGTATCAGATGACCGTAGGAGTGTCACTCCACAGGAGGTTGGCCTCCATTTGTCCTTTCATGTGCATGTGATCAGAAGGCCCTTTCATTCTACTCTGTGCATTGTTTATCATTATTTTAACTCAGTCTTGAGACGACCTTGCCTCCTTCTGGCTGTTTTGACTTGACGCCATGTGTATCATCCACAATTTTTGGGGAAATGTTTTAAGGTGATCAGTTAATGGTGTTACTTAATCGTCTGGCAGATTGCAATGTTCTTGTAGAACTTTGTGATTCTATTATTTTGCCTCAAAATTTCCCAGATTATTGGATGCCTAATGCCTGGCTGAAATGTTTCCTCCAAACAAATATATTACAGATTAAACATAGCTATAGAAGAAAGCCAAACAGTTCATTAGCCAACAGCTGCAAAACTTCAAATCAAGACTGTCTTTGTAGAAAAATTGAAGAAAAGGGCAAAAGAACAAGAACAAAGGAAAAGAACAGATCTGTACCGCTGACTCAGATGTTGTAGTCCAAACCAGATACGACCAGTGACTCTGGCAGATTATGATAATAAATAGCCCTGTTATCATCTCCACTATTGAATTAGCACTTGTTATGTATCTGGCTAAGATGAAATGTGTTGATGCTGAAGGACAAATGATTTTTGGAAGGAAAATATTTGCAACAACACACATGTGATAAAAAATAAAGGTGCAGCCCAAATCATTTGGGCTCAAACTATTCTCCACATGCAAATACGTTCAATGCAAATTACCTCAGGCTCAAACAAAAACTTGCAAATATTAAGTGTCATTACATTAAATACTGACCTTCTTTGTAAAAGTATTTGGTGCAATGTTTAATAGTTCCTGTGTGCCAGCCGTCAGCCTCCAATTCTCTGTGATGATCAAGCCAGTGCGAAGTAGGTCAAGCGCTGGTTCCTTTTGATACAGGTGAGCCAGTCCAGTCTGAGTTTCTGTTAAATGAATAATCTGCGGGCACGGAAAGTCGTTTACTGTGGCTGAATAGGCTGAAGGCTGATTGGAGGCCAGTGCAGTCGAGGAGGTTAACATGCAACAAAACAGTGGTGACATCTTTCATTCAAACTGCACTCAACTCTGCCCTTTTCTTTTAAAACGTATCAACAAATTTCTTTAATATGCTCATGGTTGCTGTTAGGACTGTGTCGGAATAAATACCAAACCAACCCTGAATGTAATACTCAAGAACTGGAACTGGATAATTTTGACTTGGACATTTAGCAGACTTACTCAGCTGTGTAGTATACATCTGTACACCATTACAGCACAGACAGAATATTTTCCCTTTGAACTCAGGTCCATCTTGGTGCTCTGGTGTTCAGCTTTGGGAATATGGACAGTGAAAAAAAAAAATGCGCGTTGGAGTGCAACCGATCACCCTCCTAGTGACCAGCCAACCAACCATTAGAGCAGGAAATGGCCTGTACGGCTAATGTTCTTGAATGTTCTTGCGCCTGGCTGGTTTTATTAAAAAATCTGGAATCTAAATGAAGCTAATATTGAGAGATGAATGAACCAACTGTTTGGGCTTTACAGTTGTAACAAATCAGGAAATGGAGGTAGTTTCTGGCCCGCATTTACTGGATATCCACACTATTTCATCAGCCCTTGAAAACCCATTTATTATATGATGAGTCTATCAGATGCAACATCCCTGCTGATATTCAGTCATTGTCACTTGTTTCCCAAATAATGTGACTGTGTTGACAACCTGTGAGGCTGAACTTGAAGTTAAAGACCATACCAGATGTGTCCTTCAGTATTTAAGTCATCCTCATTACGCAGTTGACTGTCCGTGAAGCCCCTTCCCCAAACAATTGTCAAATCCTAACTAAGAAAGTGTAACCAGGCATGGCAGACCTGTCAAGCTTTGCATTTATCCACATACTAGGGCAATACTCTGAATTTAAATAGTTTGGAAGATGGAAGTATGGAATAGATTAAATGTGTTTATCTGCTCTAAAATAGACATATAGCATGTCTAGCTAACTAGCACTACCTTTAGCAGTGACACAGTATTACTACCAAGGCCACGCGGCACATCATTTAATAACTACATTAGTTTGTGGGGTTACAGGTTATGTTAAAAAACAAAAAAGACCTGTTCACAACTAGCACAGGACTTAGTAGGACTACGAAAAAGGAGCTAAAAAGGTTTGTATGAGAACAAAATACCAGCCTGACTCTTGCTATTTTTCATGCTTGTCTTATCATACAAGTGCTGAATGAAAGAACACTGTCTCCATGTTTTTGATATGGCTTATCAAATGTTGTGGATGCTAACTTTTTGTCTGGGACATGCAGCTTTAACCTCTGTCTTTCAGCACAATAATGTATCATTAAGTGCATATTTAAGACCCCTTTAACAGGATTCTTGTTTTAAAAATAGTTAGCTTGTAACATGTCAGCCTGACATAGTGAGTTAATATTAACTTAATTAGCTCGCTTGCGTAAATTGATATTGACTTTCGTTGACTAGAAATATAAGCCTGCTTTTTCTTATCTCTATAAACAAATGTCTGCGTATTAATGCAGAATATGTCGCCAGTGGGACAAGATTTTGGTATCAGAAACATTCTGGTTTCCGTTTGCAGTCCGAGTAGTATTGACCAATCACGTTTGAGAGGGTTTTTGGTTGCATGAAGGTAAACAATCCGTTGTGAAGAGGCGGAACGCAATGTGCGAAATGCAATTTCAAAACCGGCTTTCAACATGAGGACGATTTAGCTTTTCATTAGCTTAACATTAGCTTGTAAACTGGCAACTTGTGAAACAACTCCATTCTCACGTCTCAAGTTACCAATCGGACTGTAAACATTTGACCGGCGCACGGAAGAGGAAGTCTTGGCCCAGATATCCGCTGGCTTCACCGGAACCACAGAAACATTGGCCGTTGCAGAGGCTCATGCATAGTAATATTTTAAACAATGGCTCCTTGGTCTTAACCCAAGGAGCCTTTGTTCAAAAGGTTACCATGGATTTTTAAGTTTAAAATGGCTTGTGCATTGATGTTTACAGTCGAGGAAGTCGAGCTAACATGAATGTCTGCAGCAGGTGCACCAGGGATGTAATGTTCTCTGTTCTGTCTTACTGGGAATTTTCAGTCCTTTGGAATAACAACAAGAATATTTAACACCCGAGGCAGCAGCGCTGCAGTGTATTTCTCAACTCCTCTGATGGCTTTGACCTTGACCTGGGCTCTCTACAGGCTTCTGAAATACTTGAATCACAGATCACAGTGAAGAGAAGGAGAGTGGAAAAGAAGCAGAGAGGTGAAAGGGGTGATGAAGGGTTGATCCAATGGGTGTGAGGCTGAAATGCTGTTTCATGGATTAATACATTCATTTTTGCGGTTTGTCCAACAGGTCGGCTGTACGTTCTGTTTCTAAACAATCCACATCTGCAGTATCCCAATTTCAGTTCATGTTTTCTCTCTTTTTCTGTTGATTCTTGCTGGAATTAGTCTGGGTGGGTCCACTTTTATAAATCATTACACATCCACATTTTCCGTCTTTGCAGTATGGGCGGTGCAGCATGTCCTGAAGTGGTCGTTGAGTGAATTTCTGAAAATTTTCGCGGGCAAATTTAGGATACACTAAAAACATTGTCTATATGCAGGTCAGACATGGGGTGGTTATACTTTCCAGCTCAAGAATATGAAATATGTGTATAAAAAATGTGTTGACTGACCTCTGTGTACAGTGGGTGGAGAGGACACTGGATTGCTGGACTGCTGTCATCCAGTCACAAAGGGAGCGGGTGGAGTCTGCTGGCTGACTTCCATGACCGTCTATGAACAGCTCATGAGAGATTTGAAGGGTAACAGCTAAAGATGCATCACACAGAGATACAGGCAGAGGAGTGTGTGTGACAGCGGTGACACTGGCAGAAAAATAAAATGATTGACTTGTTAGCGACCTCGTTTGTCTTTGAACCATTCCTGCCTTGAATCCAGTCCGATTGATCCGTTTCTTACCAGTCGTGAATTACACTCCACCCACATGTCTGCAGATATAGCGCTGACGTCAGGGAGTAAACAAGATTCATCATGAAAAGGTCATTAGTGTCTGTCTGCAACCTCAGGGGGATCCCAAAACGATTTATCTTGGAGTTGGTGGCAGTGAGTTATCCATGGTATGAATTAGAGCGTACCTGTTAGTTTACATGTGGATTATCAATGGTGCACAATTGGTTTGTTTACTCATCTAATGGTTGGAATGGGAAATGAAAAAAGTCATAAATTTAGAGCTTATTGCGTTTAAATCTCACATGTTTAAAGGTGTTTCCCCCCTTTAACATGCTTTGATTGTTTAAGGATCTCCTGCTGAGGTCGATGCTCACAGAGAGCAGAAGGGGAACACGGTGAGACAAATTGAAGAGGAGAGTGAACAATCTGTTACGAAACAACATGAGTCAACCGCTGTACAGGATCCAAACTCTGGCTTGTTCCCTCAGCGGGGTCGAGACGAGGAGCGCAGCCACATTAGCCTGCGTTCACTGCAGAAACAAGGCATCAGTATAAACACCACAGAAACAAAATCATACAGCAAGCTTTTAGAGATTTTGGTCGCTCCCCAATATTTTTGGTTCCATATTTGGAGCTTGTGCTGCCCTGCTGAGCATCACAGCACCATTGAGGCGTCTTGTGTTTATGTGACACAATGAGGAGTCACTGAATGTTATGTAAAGAAATCCAAATGTATACTTCCACTGCTCTGTGCAGCTCATGTGGTGAGACTTACAAATATGTTGCACAAGGTTGTTATTGTTCAGGAAAGGACGGCTAATGCTTAGTTTCTCATAAGATGACTGATGATGTATTATAAATAGTGCTACATGTATTTTTGGTGTATAAGGCGTGTATGGAATATTGGATTACTGTAACACTGAGCTGGTTTTATTTTGAGTTTGCTACATTTGACTTGTAAATTAATTAGGCATTGTATTTTTAACAATTACTAGATATGATAATTTGTTTGTTTTCCAAGTTAAACATTCAGGCGCCAAATACATTTCTGGCTGCGTCTTAACCTCAAAATACCCTGCATGTGTGACTCGCTATTAATCGACTGAGTCTGGACCCTCTGCACCGGCCCTCTGCTGACTCTCTCTCTGATGAACCAGACCGAAGTGCTGAAGAGTGAAAGAGGCCGAACTATCAAGCTTTAAACAGTCACAACATCCAGCTGTACTGTATGATTTTACTGGAATTTACTTGCATTACCGGGTGTTCACTGGCTGTGTGGAAAAAAAGAGGCTCAGTGACACACAGACTTCATAACGCAGAGCTGTGGATTGTAATCTACAGTATAGAAGTATAAATAGCAAGACATCATGTCAACCCAAATATAAATACTCAGCATGAAAAACAGCTGGAAAAACTCATCTGCAGCATTTAAATCATATCTGTCCTAATCTTTGTGTGACACGTTTTACATGTTTCATTTTCTCTGCTTTTAACAGGCTAAGGAACTTCTTTCTTGCATAATAAGATAATACTACTCTAACGCACATTAGTTAAACGTGTTAGTGGAGACAGCTGCTGTAGCGGGAACTACCACAGAAGCCGTTTTGAGTCATTTGCCAGGTGTTTATATTTCTGTCTGTCTCTGGACAGATATTGTCTCCGCAATAGAGTCGCAACCGTGCAGGATACATTCATGAAGCTTTACAGATAGTAGTTGGGATCAAAATGAAGGTCGAGCTCTAAGATGGGTGTGGCCTGAGCAAGGGCGCCGGAAGTAGGGGGGTAGGAAATGTGAAAGGGTTCATTGGCCCCCCAATGTACACCCCTGGCACGATTTGGCGTCGCGGCTGGTGTGAGCCCCTCTCAAGATGCTCTCTAGTTTGAGTATTTTTGTCATAATATGGTTAATAGTTACTCTTTACCTTAGCTTAGTCATTTGTAAAGTAACTTCTCTTCATGGAGTTTTAAGAGGTCTAACAGGCCTCTAGGATGTACCGGTAAATGAAAACACAAGTAACATCACTATGTATGGCAACATACTGTAGGCCTACATTATTCATCTGTGAACCAGGGAAACATGTTCATGCATAGCTAATGTAACATATAAAACATATGACATATTTACGTATATGCTGTATTAGCAATGCTTTATAGTCATGTATGTATTTTGGTGCCTTTATGAAATGTTGAACCCAGTTTGTGAGAAACGAAAGGGTTACAACTGCAATACTTTTTCTTTTGATTTATTTTGTGTGGCATTTTTGTCTTTATTTGACAGAGTACAGTGTAGAAATGGGGGAGAGAGAGCGAGAAAGAGAGAGAGAGGGGTACAGTATGACATGCAACAAAGGTCCCAAGGCCGTAATCCAACCCAGGACATTGTGGTCATATGGCCCACATTCCAGGAGCCACACTGGTTTGGAGCATGCTTTGCTTGGCCGGGGCGCTCCTCTGTAATGAGCGGTGCTAGAGCGTCTGCCTGTGTCCTGTCACAGGATCTTAGCAAGTTAAAAATGGTTCATGTAAGGTTATACAATTTTAGGACGGGAGGAAAGGCTATTGGAAGTAGGTGGAAACTCAGGGACTTTGATGATTTGCTTTGAGTTTCAAACCTCTCAGCTCATTCATCTGAAATGTAATATTCTCTCTGGGCCCATTCACACTATATGGCTAATGTGAAGGGGTGAGGTTAGTATAGGGAAACCATGAATAAATCAGGAGTCAGAGCTGGACAGAGGGACTGGAAAAATGTCAGGGATTATGCAGAAGTTATTTATTGTGTCAAAGCTGCTGGGGGGTGCAGGTTTCTGGCTACACAGCCTTTTATATATGGTCGCCTTGGACACTCACAATAGTGATTAACGAGAGTGACGACTAGGGTATTTTCTTATTTCCAAGCCATGTGGATGGAGTCTCTATATTCCCTTAAATATACAAAAATGGCATGAAGGTGGAAAACAGCAACTCCACAGAATCACCTGAAACCACTTGTTGTTGTGCTTTCTTATTGTGTTTTTCTGTATTTAAAAGTGTTTTTTTTGCCAAGCACATGAAAGAAGTAAATTGGTGCTCTGCCACATCACTTTCTCTATATGAATATGAATGTGATATTGTATCTGTCCATCTGTGTCAGCGCTGTGATGACTGGCAATCTGCCCTGGCTCTGTCTCCGGGCTCTAATTTAATGCCACCGAATGTTTTCTTGCCTTTGCAAAGTAAAAATGTCAACAACAACCCTGGCCAGTTCTGCAGAGAGGAAATATCCTTCAGGCCAAATAATGTCACTGCTGGCAACTTCATGTGCTGGTGCAAACGTTTATGTTATAAACTGAACGCAGACAAGCAGCCACAGATTATTTAGGCATGGCTTGAATTTTATGGAACTAAATCGGGGCCAAAAGTTTTGATCAGTTTAAAAAAATACAATTTAAACTGAAAGTTCAAGTTTTGATCTTGAAAAATACAATTATATATTCAAACTGAAAAGTTTTTACAAGTTGAATATTATTTTTGATTCAGTTCTATAAGTCTTTTGAATAAATACATTTTTCATTTTCATATATATTTTGAATTTATTTATTTTGATGCAGATTTTATATTTTCAGATTCAGATCTTAGTTTTTACAGTTTCAAATCTTACTTTTTTTGGTTCCAGATCTTTTTTTCACTTTCAGATCTTTTTTTCAAATGATAGAACTTTTGGCACGGATTTAGCCCCATAGAATTTTACTCATCGAAAAAAACTATAGCACAGCACCGACACCAGGCTGTAAACATGTTTATTTCTGGTGTAAAGTTGGACATTTTAATATGGGGTCTATGGGGATTGACTCGCTGTTGGAGCCACCATCAAGTGGCCATTTGAGGAACTGCAGTTTTGTCACTTCCGCTGAAAAATTGGCTTGCACCTGAGAAATAACCCACAACAACTGCAACTGCTTACATGGTTTCCTCTTCAATAAAAAATGGGCAGTAGTTAACAGTTATTGGACTACAGTCGATACAAATCAAATGCAGTTATAGAGAGAAAAGCTTAATCTGCACTTTTCAGCCAATTCATCTGTGGAACCAATATCCACTGCCTGAAAGAAATATGCTTTGATTAAAATTGCCCAGTAATGAAGATGACCTACTGTGGCCATGCCAAATAGTTTTATAAATAGCATGTGGTGTTATTGGGAGTATTATGTGACAAGATAATGAACATGACAGTCCTGCCTTCCTCCTTCTCTTCTTACCTCCTTCATTCCCACAGAGTTCATTCTTACAAGATTCTGGTTTCAGTCAAATATTTAGACATTATCTGCTCCAAGAGAAAAGTGGACAATCGATCTCCTCTATTTAAGTCATTCTTGGCCTTATTTATCTGTGCTCATTTTCCTAATTATTGATGAAAATATTAATCACAGCAAAGCAGTGATTACATACTGACTATACAGTACCTGGCCACAAAATCCCAAATTTCCCTTGATTTATTACAGGGTATTTTAATCTTCAGCTTGATTTGCTCTCATTTGGCATTCATGCATGCGATTCATTCTTTACAGGAAATAAAGAGTGCGTAACACTTCCATCAAACTTCTATGCTACGTATTCTTTCTTCTTCTGAGGTTCAGAGTTGAATGGTGTGGCGAGATTTTAAGTAAAACTGTGAGAGGATACTCCTGTTAGGGGAAACTCCTGGTCCCATATTAACAGCTGTTTTAAGAGAATGATCCACTAACTAGTGAACATAGAGGAACGTTTAGCAGCTAAAGAACCAGCTATTTCCCTCAGGAGTTGGTGGAGACCAAAATCTGAGCTAAAAGAATGTGAATATTGGAGATAACTTTTCCTTGGGGTCCCAATATAACTCTAAATCCTAATGTTGCTCCATGTCTGCTGGACCTGTTTCAACCATGGATGGAAAGTACACTGAAAAGCTCTGATAGCTCCAAACAGACATTGTTTCCTTTTGTCTCCTATATAGCTGTGGAGTGCCACACCAGAGGTGGAAAAAGTGTTAAAGGTTATTTAATCCTCCTTTAAGTGTACATGACTGTGATTTATGTAGACGTTCTCCCCCTTGGCCCCTCCATCCTGATGAGTTTGTTTAGCTTCTTGACCCAGTAGAGGTGCGGGCCTTCATCCACACACACTGCCGTCATATGACAGGACAGATCACTTCAAAGGTTGCATTAAGTCTGACCCGCAGACAGACACATACACGCCCACACAAATATGGTGATCTATTTTCTAAGTCTAATTGTTTCCTGTGTTTATGACTTAAGAACAAGTGAAAGTAGGGTTTTGCCAGGATAATTCAATACTAATAATATATTTTTTCATTTATGAAAACAGGTGTAAAAAAAAACGTTTTTGCAGGGGAGATTTTTTTTTATGTCAAGTGTTTGCTGTAATATTTATTTTTGGTCACAAGATGCTGAACTACTTCATGTTCAAAATAGGACTAAAAGCATCTATGTTTTTTTCCATGTGAGTTTTAGCTAATTTCTCCATGCACCCGAAACACAAAGTAAAAATATTGTGTGCTAGCAAGTTATGTAACCTTACTGTCATGTCTTTCTTTTTGCTAGAAATGTATTTTAATCCGTCAATTTTAGCCCTATTTAGAACATGGGGTACTGGTGGTCTTCAGCCTCAAGTGGCCAAAATGAGTATTACAACAACAAACACAACAACAACAACAACAACAAGTCACCTGCCAAAACTCGTCTTTGTTCACCGGTTTTCATAGATACATTTTTATATATATATAATTATATTTATCCATTCTTAAGTCATTAACACAGGGGAAAACAATTAAGATCAGACTTAGAAAATGGTTGAGCTACTACCAGACAACTATTATAAATCCACGCAGTAAAGGCTACTTATACAAACCTAAACACCTGTAGGTACACAGACCAGATGTGAGCCTTAAACTGAAAATATTGTTTCCTTTCTTAAAAATCGATTTCAAAGGTTTAATCGAGGAGGTTTGAAACTAGTAATGTTCAACATCTCTGTATGTTTGCAGATGCAGTGATTTCCAAACAGCGTTGTGTTGAAGTTGTTCTGTTCTGTAGTGAGGGTCAGAGGTACAGTTGCAGCCTGTCTGTCCCACATCTGGTGCTGTTGCATCTGTTGGCGAGCTTGTGTCATATTTTGTTTTCCAGCCTTGCTCAACTTTCACTTGTTAACTTCTTGTGTAGCTGAGATGAGTTACACAAATATGAGTCTGGTCTTGATTTGATCATGAAGTCATGTTTTGTTCCAGTGATTAGTTGCTTGTGACAAATAGGTTTCGGACTGTGTTTGACCGATCCGGGATCTGCAGTGACCTGTACGCAGGAGTTATGCAAGGTCATCTGAGCAGTCTGAAGAACAGCGGCATGCATGTTGACAGCACGGCCCGCTGGGAAAGGTTTCTGTGTCTCTGGTGTCCAGAGGAGTCTGTATCCTGAAAAACTGGCAACCTGAGAAGCCAAGTGGACTTTGATGACATAATCATAACCTCACCGCCTGAAAAGGATAGTGCACTAAAACGTTGAATTACACCGTGTGATCCACACGTATGCAAAAATACAAGGAGGATGTTTGTTTAATTAATGAAGCAAAAAGTCAGTTATAACTGCATACATTGTGTTTGCATATATCTGTGCTGGGGGGAAATCTCCTTCTATCCTTGAATCATAGTGCAGCAGTGCAGTACCAACATAAGCTATTTAGAAGAAGAAACATCAAACTGCAAACCTTAAGACAACTAGGAAACAGTAAGGGAAAGTACAGATGCACTGCCAGAGTTGCACAGTCTTGGGGTCCTCTCTGAGGGATGATTGCGAAGCCACAAGTTGTGTGATAAAACTCCATCTTCTGCCAAGAAGGTAAAACATACTATAAATCATACTGGAGATGCTGGACTAATTTAATTCCAGATACTGAGTCATAGACAAACTCGATGAAGGAGAAAAAGCATTGCTGCCTCCGCCTAAATAACAAAAGCAGTTTTAAAATTCCACCTTTACCTCTCATTCAAGGAAAGAAATAAATGAAAATAAAAGATTTAAGACGCTTGATGACTGAATATTAGGAGGAAATGTTTGCTTAATGTGTTTGCTTAAAATAGCTGAGAGTTATCAGGTGTTTCCATATATTACTGTCAGTATTACTGTGTCCTCATCTCGTTAATGCACTTCCACACTGCAGCCATCTTTTCATCAAGTTTTGATCAAAGCAGACTAAAGCGAAATTTTTTTTGACTCATTTTAGCATTTAACAAGAGATGAATGAATACTTAGGATAAGGAAAACTTATTTTTCACATCACTGACTATGCTTAAATGCACACTAATATTCAACTATTATGGCGAATAGGATATGAGTCATGTAAACTGCATATTCCTTTGGGTTATACCAAATTTTCCAATGAAGACAATATGCCAGATAATATGGAGCAATTAGGAGCATTTTTTCGACATATACAGCACTTTCGGGTGTTGTCCTAATCCTATGAAAAATCCTATGCTTACGCAAAGAAGCAAAGTGTCACAAGCCGTTCTACTTTTCAATATTTTGACGTGACAAAACGACATGTTAGTTGGAGTAAGCACGGTTGCATGTAAACGGGAATATTAGTAGAATATTCATTCTCATTAGCCATGTAAACAGCTTAGTACAAATATTGTCCTTTTTGGAAAAAAAAAAAAAAGGGCAATAACCGGAATATTTTGTCTATGTAAACGTAGTCAATGCTAGAGTTTTCTACATCCGCCAACCAGCGCCACCTATAGGAAAGAAGCAGCAGCAGCTCAGACCTGGTGGTGTTGATATGCTGATGTCGCCACCTCCTGGCAAAGAAAGCAATAACTACACATTTTACCCCCTGTACACAAACATTTTTACAGCTGCTGCTTTTTTTCTTTAATTATGGCTGTTTTCTTTGTCTGTGTATTATGTTTCTCTCTTGTGCAATGGTTTGCTCAAATAAAATCATTAATAAATCAGGATGGCTCCAGTGGATGGCATTCATTATTTTTTTTTAAAGGTCACAAAAGAACTCCAGAACAGGCTGATGAACCTTGAACCTTACATCTCCGCACTTTACTGTTCCTAAATCACAGACTTTTTTAACTAGACATTTTTGACTTGTCACAGCAGGACATGCAATTAAAGCAAGTTAGCAATGAAGACTGTTATTAGCACACCTGTGTTAAACAAGTCTGTTTCAACCCATGTTTTCCCACCACCCCAAAGACCCTTTTAATGTGAATATTTAGAGACTTAATAGTCAATTTTATGAGGTCCTTTTGCTAAAAAACATTAAAACCATGTGGGAAACCATATTAAAACACCGTAGGAAATTAATTAATAGTCCAGTAAAAAACATAAATGTGACTTTAATTAAATCACGTTTAATGGGAAAGTTTCCAGGTGACTCTTAGAAAGTCCTGAAATTCCTATAGTCCTCATTCATACGGGCAGACTCGTCAAGAGAAAGCTAATAAGGACCGTCCTACAAGAATTGGATGATAGTGCTGGACTGTCTGGCTTTTACTTTTAAAACAGTCAGAAACCCAAAGTTATTACACAAGATCTTCCAAATCCCACAGCCCTGGAAGACAGATGCGCTCCTAATGTGAGCTCTCACATCAATGAGGGCTTTGGAATAGCTGCTTCGAGTCCCTTGTGTGTGGGATTAGACAATCAGGTGATGAAAGCTGTGAGCAACAGCCTGCACACACAGGTGGGATCAGTCGCTCACTAAATGCCTTGAGGTTGGCGCCCCAGCAGAGGAGTGGACATCAGATTTATCCATCAGGGGCTGAAGGCGGACTGGAACACCGTCCGCTTCCCTTTGGTAGTAAATTGCAGACCTCAGAGATCATCCCTGTGACGTGAACATATAGCAGGGACAGAGAGTGGAGACCTTTTACTGTCTACGGTGGGGACGGAGAAGAAAACAGAAAAGGTGCTATATAGTTCATGGAAAGCTATTATAGATCATCCTCTCAGCCAGGGTCCATTCAGCAGCTGTTCGATATACTTAGGACCGAAAGATGTCCTTCTTTAGAATAAAACACAGATATTTCTCATGTGAACAACAAGGAGTGCGACAGATTGAAATCTATAAAACAGCTGAATAGTCGTGGACAAACTTAGTAATGAGAAATTTGAATAAATCTTTTTTTGCAATGTCTTTTTCGACAGCTTTTGAGGATGTTCAAACTATATGAGGTTTAGAGAGAATCTGAGCAGACGCATGAGGCACATTATTCTTTATGGTTTTGTGCTAATTTAAACCTTTCCCCTTCGTCTAGCTGAGGGATTCAGACTCCATCTAAAGAGCAATAAAGGATGGAGAAGCCACACGGGCCGTTGGATTAATGACCCCTTGTCAACACAATGAAGGCTACAGTCCTGGAAAGTCAATCAAATCAAAAGCCAGAACAGTCCAAGAACAGTATGGACACGAGGGACGGCAGCTCAGAGGTTTTGCTCTGAAGTCGAATGGCTACCAACAGACTTATCAACAACATGATGTCCACAAAATGGAAACATTTTCAGGACTGAGGAGTACAGAAACGCATACTTGTGTTTGGGAGGTCCTGGTTTACAAGAACAACACAGAAAAAGTTGCACTCTGGTGCTGAATGTGCATGTTTTTTCTCTTCACGATTTCCCAACTACGACACATAGACACATAAGACACAAGGCTGTGTGAAACTGAAATGTTATCTCTGAGCGTGAGCAGGAGATTTCCGAAACAAAGGGGAGCTTCTGTTATAATGCAACATGGCAGGGAAGGAATATTACGCCTGGATGTTACAAGGAATGTGTAAACAAAGGAAATTTTTTAAAGAACTACAAGCGCCATGGGAAAAGAAGCAACCTGCTTCAGAGACTGTGGAGAAATACAGCCAATACAAAGTCATTTACAGTTTTTCCACATGTACAGCTGCTCAAACGTTCCTCCATGAGAGGGGGTTACATCCTGCCGGGCTCGAATTGTTAAACGTGGCTGACACACAGCGGTCAGTTATGCAACATCTATCAGACACAGACAGTTTTATGCCTAAGCAATCTTTTGAATTACACGGGGAATTGTTCAAAATGTTGGCTTGAATGTGAAACCGCTAAGAGTGGCTGCCGTGGACACACTGTACTGGTGTCATTGAGCCTTACGGTGGCCGCTGGTGAAGTGCACGTTGTTTGTCATCATACAGTGTTCATTGATTTACATTTAAATTTGTTAAATAAAAAACAACACATACACTATATGGTTATATAAAAAAACACACAATTTAATTAACATAAGTGTTAAAAACATTTTTTTTTTTTTTTTTTAAAAGACCAGAAACACAGTACATTATTTGCAGTTATACCTGTAGAAAATAACGGAAACACAGTGTCACTATGGTCAAGACATTTGAGGCTTTGATTTCTAGGACATTAAATTACTAATAACCCTTTTTTTTCAACCAAGTTGTCACCAGTTCAAATGATGTGTCTAACTTTCTTGTACCAGTGTTTTGTTATTCAAAAACTTTGCCATTTAAGAAAAAAAAAAAGAAACCTTGCAGATTTATAGTAAAATACTTAAAAAATAATTTTATAAAACAACACTCGATTTAAAAGCATATAAAGGAGATAAAGTATATCACAGTGAAATGGTGATCAGGATTGTTCTCTCAGTTTGAGAGATTAAATGTGTTAATGACAAATATTCAAATCACATTCAAACACATTCACAACATCTATACAAATGGTAGGAATTATGAGCAGGAAGAGGAAAGCACAGAACTTCAAAATGAGGGGGAACCGGATATTTTTTCCAAAAACATCCGGTGGTCAGTGTTGGGATCTATTGTATCTAGTGGATTTTACCTGAGTGCATTACTTTCTGCTGTTTTCCGCATAAGGCTCATGCTTGCCCTCTCTAGGACAAAAAAGGAACATCCAATTTGCAAGTTTTTTCACTGACAAGTTGTTGCCTCAAAGTAGACATAAAGACTTCCTCTTGACTCTGACGTGACATTTGAAAATGACCTTGTTTAATGCGAGTTACAGGAAGACTTTGCGGACTACACAGCGACTGGATGGACGAGTGCTGGAGCTGCCACTGCTGCAGCAGGAGGAGAGGCTTTGCCTTTGTAGCCCAGTGACAGGATGTGTTTCTGCAGGTGTGTGATCCAACGCTCCTGAACTGACAGAGGTCCATGAAACACTTCTTCACAGAACCTGAAGCAGCACAGAGAGAGACATATGATCCTAACTGCAGTCAAGGTACAACTATTTCCCTATCAACAAAGCACATCTCGTGTACGACCGCGCAACATAGAAATAGTTAGTGTTCATTACTTATTACTAATTATATAATGTTTTTTAAAGAGAGTGAATTGTGATTGTGTTGTCATACAGTTTTTTTGTTAAAACAATCTCATTCCACGCTGTCTGACAGTGAAATATTCAAACTTCATGTTTAAATGGAAATATCCTAGATGTCTTGTGCAGTATCTTGTAGATGTATCTTTCTTCTTTCTTTTTATTACAGGCAATATAATACATATAACAAACACGGGAAAATAATGACATGACAATATAACATCGCAAAAAAGAGAACCACCCCCCCAAAAAAAAGACAAACTGGGCAAAAAGAAAAAGAAAGAAAGAAATAAGGAATGTGTTTCTTTATATTCACACACTGACCTGCACTTGAGGGAGTAGACTTTGCCCACCAGTTTGACCAGCGGAGTTAGCGGAGGCTTTGGAAGCATAGCTGGGATGCTGCCTGACCGTGACGGCTGCTGGGAATTGGTGTCCTGATTTTCTTCCCCTGCAGACGCAACACGTTTTGGTAGGTTGACTCCTGAAACCACAGAGAAATGTATTAAAGTAACATGCATGTTGAAATGCTTTTTTAAAATCAATTACAGTATATCTGTATCCAGCTTTCTTCATCTCTCACCCCTTGGGGATCGCACGCCGGGATCGCTGCGCTGCGCTGCAATAGACCGTGTGTGGCTGTGTGAGTGTCTGGATGAGCCGGAGGTCACGCCCACGTTCTCTCTGCCCACCGAAGGCTTCAGGCTGCTGCCGGGCACAGAGTCAGAGTCTGTGGACAGAGAAGGCGAAGCAGCACCTCTCTGGGACTGAAAGAAAACGAATGTACAGTAAATTACATTGCTGTATGAAAATCTGCCTGGAAATTATTTGAAGCATATTTTGGAGAACAAGCCCACCTTCTTGATGTAAAAGTCTCCGGTACGATAGCGTCTGGTTATTGCTGCTACCTTGACAGGGTCCCTCCGGATCAACTCACTGAGGAGATCGATTGGCGAACTCGCTCCGTCTGCCTTCCATTCAATGATTCCTAGCTGTCGGAGGTGGGCCCGCGCGTGACTGGCCAGGGCCTTGCGGTTTTCAAAGCGAAACCCACAAAGCTCACAGGACGCATCTGACACAAGGACGATGAAATATTTTAAAACAAGAACCAGTATCTACATTACTAATTACAGATTAGACATGTATCACCAGTTCAGTGAGTTCCAGGAATAATGTCATGGTGTTATAATTGTGTAAAAAATGAGATTTGTGATATATTCCCATGTGTTGAATCTGCTTAATCTACAGTGATTTCATCTCATTGAACAGAACAGAACCTGCCAAGAAATGTACATGTGGATTTTAGTGCACGCAGGTAGAATCAGTAAGATAGTTAAAAGGGACAGCAGAGTAATGGCAAGAGAGCTGAGAATGTGTTGAGGGCAGAATTGCATTGTGGGATTTGTCTCATGAAGAGATAACATGGGAAACGCTAATCTTTAGGCTCAAAGCCTGAGCTTTTAAAGGATATTTCTGGTTTTATGTTATGTTTTTCTTATTGATAATAAATACAGTAAAAAGTCCAAAACCAACCACCGTAAGTTTGTTCCTACTTACGATGTGAATCTGGCCACTGTAGTGTTTAACAAACAAGAGTAACTTGTGCAGTGCGGCAGTGTATTTAGGATTCACTCAGTGTCTAATCTTAGTTTAGAAACGTGTCACAGAACATGGCTCACTGTCGTAGTACAACATGGTTGTTAAAGTGGCATAATTTGCCTAACTATTGCTTGACAGTGGTGTGAATGGCTTACCAGTGTGTGAAGCCCCACTCCTGCCAGACGAGGATTTCTCTTTCATGGAGTAATCGAGGGGTGAGGTGGAAGGGTTGGTGGCTGCTTCCCCTGACTGGAGGCTGTCCAGGGACCTTCTGGAGCCTTGAGGGGTCCACGCGGGTTTGCCTGATGACGTGGCGGGCACAGACACTTTCTTGCCTTCTTCACCACGCATCATAACCTCTCTGAGGAGATCAATTGGCGATGTTTTGATCGACCAGGAGAGGCCGAGCTGGCGCAGATGGGCGCGGGCGTGGCACGACAGGGCTTTGCGGGTGTCAAACAGCTGACCACAGAAATCGCAAAGGACTGTTGGCGGGGATTGTAAATCTGTGGAAGAGACTGAAGTGAAATAAAGACGATGAATACACACTTTGGCGTACAGACACAAACAAACAAATGAATAAATTATTAAAATAAGCGGTATGTCACAGATGCTGAGAGTGGAGCTGCAACTATTTTGGAAATCTATTAACCGTTAAAGTAATTTTGCATGCAAAAATGAAAGAAAATGCTGTTTTCAGCGTCTCAAATATGGAGATTTCATGTTTTTCTCTGTTTCACATCATATTCAAGTAATTATCTTTTAGTTTTGGACTGACAAAACAAGACATTTAGTATAAGACATTACCTTAGACTTTGAGCAACTGTGATGGGCACTTTTTCTGACATTTTATAGACCAATGACTAATCAAGAAAATAATCGGCATATGAATCGATAATGAAAATAATCCGTAGTTGCAGCCCTATCTGAAAGTATGAACCAAAATCTCCATTTGGGGATGCAATAACATTTAATAATACCAAACAACTAATTCAGATCAATGGCTCTCTGCTTTACCTGCATTGAGAGACTTTGGTGCAGCAGGTGACTTCTGTGTGGGAGAGATGCTGTTAGTGCTGGATCCCTGCGGTTCAACAGACACCTCAATCTCCACAGGCTCAGGCTTGGGCTTCCTGTGGAGGGGGTCCACTGCGAGCCGAAAGCCTTTCTTAGCCTTTGGGGCCCTGTTGAGAGGAGACCGAGAGTACTTTGCCAGGCTTTGGGAAGCGGATGTGGAGGGAAACAAGGCTGTTTGGGGAGGGTGTATGGCTTCCAGCATGCCACTGCTGACCAGCTCCTGTACGGTATCAATTGCAGAGCTTTTCCCCGGCAGGTCAACAACTCCGATCTGACGCAGGTGAGCGCGTGCGTGGATGGCCAGGCCTTTACGATTCTCAAACTCCTCCCCGCACAGAATACAGGTAAAGTTCTCCGACGATTTCGGCCGTTTGCTGGGTGTAGACGCAGATGGAGGGGACAGATTGGAGGGCCGTTTAGAGGAGGATCTGGAGGTGCTGTTTGAGGGGAGCTCCGCCTGTTGCTCGCTGCGGATGGGCTTGAGGTCCTCCTCCTCCATGATCTGGTAAAGCAAATCAATAGGGCTGCCCTTGATGTCGCTGTCAGGGATTCCAATCTGGCGCAGATGGATCCGAGCATGACCGGAGAGGCCTTTGCGTGTCCCGTACCAGCAGCCACAAAGTTGGCACACATGGACCTCATTTTTGGTGTCTGAAGCTGCAAGATTAAAGAAAATCATGAATAAAAGGAACCCAGTCAATGAGGTCATGTTAACTTTATAAAAACAAATATGTTCGTTTCGTTCAATCACTTTGGCCAATTTTTTTTAAATGGTCTCAACATTTTCGAAACTATAAGCACTATTGTGTTGATGGTTCCATAGACAGCACAACACTATTGCATTTCTGCAAAAGGTAATAACTCACCCAAAACATTTAATTCATGCTTCAAAACCTAGTTATTGTGTCCACCTAAGTGAAAAGGACATGCAAATTTGTATCTATACAGCAAATCTATTTGTGTTGCAATGGGTTACATGTAATGTAAACAGAGAATTCACCTTTGATCTTTCACGTAATGTCCAATACAGTGAACAGAAAATATGCCACAAAATGACATCCATGGGAGAAAATAAAATTGAAACTAAAAAAAATTTAAAAACCTGGCTGTTGAAGCTCTGTCTGGCACATACAGCTACTCCCTCAACGCTTAACATTTCATTAAAACATCTATTCAGAATTCAGCCGTACCTAAGGAGATGGGGGCGTCAGTTGCGAGGGGTGCCCACATTGGCTTGGTCGGGGTTTGGTGCTCTGAGGATGAACTGGTGCCTTCACTTGCTCTAGACTCAACCAGCCTAAGACCAGAGGGGGACGAGGGGAAGACAGAGGTCGGTGACTCTTTGGGTCTGGCTGGAGATCCCCGATGATCCATCTTTTGCGGAATTGTCATGACTCTACTCCCTGCTTTGAAGGAGTCACTGCTGTTCTCTGGTGCTGAAGGTGTGCTGGACTCCTGCTGGGGTGTTTTTTTGAGAGGGGTTGGCATAGCTGCAGAGGAGTCTGCTTTGAAATCTGGCAGCGAGCCACCTCTCTCCTGCATGAGCTGGTAGAGGAGTTCAATGGGAGCGCCGCTGCTCTCTGACAATGTCACACCGAGCTGCCGTAGATGGAGGCGGGCGTGGCTGGAGAGCCCTTTTCGTGTCTCAAAGAACGTTCCACAGACCTCACATATGACTGACTGTGGGGTTGCTGTTGGGAAGTTCAGATGGGAGTTTGTCATTACAAATTGAATGGAAGCACTTCAGCCAGTGTCTCTAGCAAAGAAAGAAAACAAGCCTGAAGCTTGTTTTGTAGTGAGCCGATTAAGATATTGCCACTTGGCAACAGACTTAACAACCTTTACTTATCTAATGAACACAAAACAACAGGGATTCACCAACACAACTTTTTCTCTCCTGATACAAATTCAAATACTTAAACTCAGGTGATGATAAATAGTACCGATCTGATACCAGCTCTCTCTTTTTCCCAAATTGTAAGTCTACAGCACATCTGTATCACACTGCTCGAAACAGAGGCCCGACTGCTGTGGCACTAAAAACCGAGGCGTCCCCCCCAATGATTGAATGAACATACTTTGTAGCAGAAGCACAACATTTTATAATGACATTATTGAAGTAAACTTTGTTTAGAGGCTTCTGGCTGTGCTTCTGGCCGATATCTGATCCGATAAATAAGGTCAGTATCGGCTCCAATATCGATCCAATGCATTTATAAATCAAGCATTGTATAGATTTGCACAATTAAATGAATATGTTAAAATGGAATATAATTGTAAATGTGAACTTGCATTCTTAAATGTTGTATGTTTTCAGACCTGGGTTCTGTTTTATTAAAAAATGAATGATGATAAATTGTTCAAGAATGTATATAATCATAGGTAATCAAAGATTATGACTGTCAGGCTCTTGTAACAATGTAACATAACAAATAATGTAATTATTGGTAGCTCATTCATAACAACGTCTCCTACCTTGTGAATCCATGGCTGCTGACAATGTTGTGGGTTTCTTTTGAGGGATGGGAAAGTTGACTCTCAGTGGATCCTGTGTACACGAATGGATGGAGGATTTAAAAAAATAATAATATTCATTAATTAGTTTGGTTATTCAAGCAAATGGACTTGGTTATACTAATTTCTTCTCCGGTATCAAGGAGAAGTTAAAGGTGTAATGCGTAAGATATGGCCGGAATTTAAGTCAAAAAAATTTACGAACATTATCAACAAAATGTAAATAAGCAACATTGTTGAAGTTATGTCAAAGACGTTTATGTATTGTGTTGAGAGATATCTACTGAAATTAACATGCTAACTGACTAGCCCCGTTCCGTCCCGTCTTGTAATACCACTTGTTCCTCGAGAGGCGATAGTGAGTCACTGGCACAGTCTGCCCTCAGTCCAACATGAGAGGACGAAGAAGTAGAGCTGACCCGAGGGCTTGTCAATCGCGCTGAAGGTACAGGGTCTGTGTACGTTTTGACGTGACGTCTCTTCCCTATCTTTCTCGTTCTCCTCTCCCTCTCTATTTGATATGCATTCATGTCCCTTAAATGCATGTTACTAACTCACCATCCGGGGCATCATCCCCGGAGTTTCTGTGTCCCTTATCTGGCAGGTTGCCACTATTAAAGATTACTTTTGGACCGCGAATCGTGGCTGCACCTGTTGCCCTGGTCCTGCCTGACACCAGGAAGCCTTGACATCCCTCTGGATCCATCTTTTTTTTATATATACCATCGTATCATGTTTTCTGTCGCATAGATTGTCCATGTTGTATTTTTAACTATGCTGTTTGTTCTGTACACACGTCACCTATTGCACGTCTGTCCGTCCTGGGAGAGGGATCCCTCCTCAGTTGCTCTCCCTGAGGTTTCTTCCATATTTCCCCCACTAATTGTGGGGTATCTTTTAGGGAGTTTTTCCTTGTGCGATGTGAGGGTCTAAGGACAGAGGGTGTCGTACTTTGTACAGGCTGTAAAGCCCACTGAGACAAATGTATAATTTGTGATATTGGGCTATATAAATAAACTTGATTTGATTTGATTTTGATTTGATAGTTTGTTTATTTGATTAAATCTTAAGTGGCAGCCACTTTGGATTTATTCCAAAAAAACAATCTATCAAAACGTACATGGGCCGTACAGCCCCCAGTTAGTGGCAGAGTAAACAAAAAGCTGGCTAATGTAAACTATAGGCTGACGCCACACGTGACAATGATAAGATAGCAGTATTATTTTGACCGGATCCCAGGGTTTCAGCATTAGAGTAGAGGAGAGGTAAAATCCTGCACCCTATATGTATTTGGGGCAGGTGGCCAGGAATTACACATTGCACCTTTAAGTGAAGTGTGCGATAGAACATTTGATTGGCTGAAGTGAATAGACTAGCAAGTGAATAGGCTATAGTCCCTATCCTGCCAGGGTAAGAAAGCTGGGTTGTTGAACTTGTTGGCCCTACCTCTCTCTGATCTGCAAGGCGGGCGTGCCGTTGGGCCCTTTCCTGACGGCGCACAGCTACTTCTTTGCTAGTAGACTGGGTTGGACGGTCTATACACCCAAACACAGAGGGAGCAGCCTCGGACTTCAGTTTATTGGTCTGGCGAACCACCAGTACGCCTGACTCAAAAGCCTTCTCCTTCACATAGTCCTCGTTTACAAAGTGCTCACTACAAACCCTAGCACCACGGCGAACTGGAGTACTCTCTCTTTTCAGTGCAGCTAGCCAACGATGAAGAACCACCTCCCTCTTAACAGGTAAAGCATGAAAGTGGACAATCTTTCCTTGGCTTTTGACTTTATAAAATTCATTGCTGCATCCAGGGGCAATACAAAAGTGACCCCCTTTGCATCGCTTTATAGTTTTGGGTTCCTTAATTTCCATTGAATCAGTGATTGCGAGTGCTGCTGTCAATAGTTCGCAAATGTGAACTAACAGTAGCCTACCAACCTCATGACGTCACAGGCTGAGAAACCGTAACCAGATGGAGCTACAATTGTTTAAAAGTATAGATAGATTACTTATTATTTTATTACCATTTCACTGACAGTGTTCAACCTATACTGTTTTAAAGAGAGGGGGAATCAAGCTTGTAAATTATGCTAACTACATCTGGTGTTTCATGTCCAATAACCTGACACGATTGTAAACTCGCGACAACTTTTTGTTGCCCGTTAGGAAATATATTTAAAGCTGTGGGTTGCAACTTGTAACGTTATTCACTGTTAGAGAAACGTCCCTATTTATAATTGTATTGTTCGCATTTTTAGATCTCTTAGAGCAAAACTCAATACACTTCTTATAAAGTGGTAAGCAGCTGAAGCGTTTTGTAGTTAAAGCTAACTTAGTATAGCGCTTTTGCACCCATTGTTTTGCTCTGGAAACATGCTAACGTTAGCTACATGCTAGCTCAAATTAAATATCACTTTAGCAAAACTGCAACTAGCTACACATCCTACGCCCTGGACTGGAAACCAAACTACAATTGTCAATTTTATATAAAAGTTAATTTACCTAAAAGCTTGCACAGACTGCCCCAGTAACGTTACATCAGTTTCAGACCAGACACTGACAAGCTTAGCGGAAGTAGTGGTCTACTGCACACATTCCCGGTGCTGTATATCTTTCAAAATAAAAAGCCTGAGACTATACCAACTGAACTCAGGTGACCAAATGTGCCACCTATAGACAATCTACAAAGAAAGGCATTTCACAAAATGTTAGATATTACTACTTTATTTTTCAAGGATTAGTAACCAGTGTGCCACTGAAGTCACCTATGTAATGTTACTGGTAAGTGGTAAGCATCACACGCTTGTTCTGACCTAACAAGTAATGAAAACCACACTGGGGCAGAGAAAATATTCTATGGATGCGAGAACAGAAGTTGAAATGCATTGTTCAGTGAATCATAATCGCAGAAGATTCCCGGGAACTACTGTCCTTTTTCAGCTAGGTTTCATTGAGACTGAAACGAGCATTTGTCATTTTTTCACCTTAAAGAAATCTACTTGTCTGATTGAGTTACCTGTGTGCAGTTTGACAAGCACTTTGGAGGTACTTAAAACCTCAAAGTTCAATTGTTCATTTTATTTGACTTTATGCTTTTTACTTCTCTTGATTAATATACAGCTTTAGAAAATAGTTAATATTCCTGGTGAGTGACACTAATTAAGTTAAACATATTTATTGCTATTACCTGTTTAACTTTTTTTGCTCAACTCAATTCATTGTTTAGACGTTTGGTCAGATTATCTGTTGAACCGTGGATGAAAAAGCAGCCGCTTCTTTCACATTCAGGATAGCTTTAACCAGCAGACCTGGAGACTTGAAGTCTGTCTGTCTGTCTATAGGCCATATTTTCCACTTTTTATTGTCATTTGTCAATAAAACTATTGGCTGACTTCAAAAATGTGTTTATGATGAGTAGCTATAGTAGGCTCTAATACTGTAAGGTAAAATATAGAAAAATAATAGTAGACCTATATATCGTTTTTAAATACAACAAAACATGATGTATTTGTGAGGTTAAAGTTTTAAGTCAACATGGATGAACATTTCTAGCATCATAGAAAGTGTTCAACAACAGAAAAAACTCAATATGCAGATGAACACCGGAGCCCCCCAGGCCTTTGTGCTCAGCCCCCTCCTGTTCATGCTGTACACTCATGACTGCAATCGGGGACATGAAGAGAACTCTGTTGTGAAGGTGATACTACCATCATAGGCCGGATTACAAACAATGATGAGACTTCACGTAGAGACAATATCAACAATCTTGCAGAGTGGTGCTCAGAGAACAACCTACTGCTCAAACTCAGCAAAACCAAGGAGCTGATTGTTGATTTTAAAAAGTCACACACCCCTGTGACACCATTGGAGCTGAGGTGGAGCAAGGGAATTTAAGAAATACAATTTAAAGTTCCCCTTCCCACTAAGTGACATAGATACACGATCTAGTCCCAACCTTTACTTTGAAAGAAGTTATTTTCACTTCCGGAGGCCACAGCTGGCCCTGCCTACTTCTTGCGCTCAGCCGTCCCTCCTTTGAGTGCTCTCTTCCTGCCAGCACCAAACCGCCTCCGCTCTGACAACTTCTCCTCGGCTTTACCTAAAGACAGGTGAGTCTGATATTGTGTGTTGGTTCGGCTCTTTACTGTGAGATGTTCGCAATATGTCTGCACAGCTGGACCAGAGCAGCAAATGTTTAGCTCTGAGCAAAGAGACAACAAAGAGGACGGTTTACTACACGAAGCTAACGTTAAGCTAGCCGTGCAGTGCGGGTCCGTTGCTCCCCTCCTTCTTAAGTAAGGGGGCCTGTTTCTGGCTCTTTCTTTGTCCCCGTGCTGCAGCCAGCATGCAGGAGAGACCGGGCAATGCCCCCTCGCTTGGTTCAACATTTGTTGCTAACACCTCAATTGACAAACGACGAAACTGTGAACTTTGACCTACAGTGATGAACTTTGACCAAGCAATGTCTGCTAGTGGCCTACATATCTATACTTAAACGACGATATTGAGATGTTAGCTTTTGTCTGTTATGACAATGGTAGTCAAATAAAGACTGTTCTTAATGTGCACATCTTTTCCATTGTACCGCCAATCCGTATCAAAGAATAACCGCACCATGGCTGCTGTGAAGGCCTGGCTGGATCAATACTTTGTTTAGTGTGTACATTAATTATATCTTGCATTCCTATATAATTACAAAGGTTAAAACTTGATTTACTAAATCCTGTGTACACAGCGCTTATAAAACGTTTGAATCCTAAAAGTATCTCCTCATTGGTTTGTGCGTATCATGCTTACGTAAGCTTCCTAATAGGCTATTGTTCCCCGAGGGCTGAACATGACTTGCATGTGACATAACGTGGTTTTCCTAACGGAACAAGCTTATGATCTGTGCACCAATGATCAAGGAGCTGCAAAACCTGGCTCTGTTTAACCCTCAGGCACTTGGTCTTTTTATTTTAAGTGTGATGTTTGTTCTTTTCTTATGAACTCCATCCAGCTTAACTTGTTTTTAACGGTCTATGAGCATCAGGAATATTCTGCTAACTACATATCTCTCTCTCTCAGTCATTTGCCACCATCACCATGTCCTCTGGAAGTGCTCAGATAGGCAAACCTGCCCCAAACTTCAAAGCCACGGCTGTAGTGGATGGACAGTTCAAGGACATCCAACTGTCGGACTACAAAGGTAACTTAGAATAGATGTGCACCACTAGTAGTAGAGGTATTTGGACAATTGTTTCTATCTCTGCGGGTTTTGTTCTCCTCAATCTAACTCTTCTTAACTGTATGTTAAAGTATCAATAACTTTTATTTTATGTCTCATCTAATATGAATGGATCGGAGTCGACATTTGTCTTTTCTTCTGTGCTCTTCAGGGAAGTATGTGATCTTTTTCTTCTACCCTCTGGACTTCACATTTGTGTGTCCCACTGAGATCGTGGCTTTCAGCGACAGGGCAGAGGAATTCCGCAAAATCGGCTGCGAGGTTATCGGCTGCTCCGTAGACTCTCACTTCAGTCACTTGGCATGGTGAGAATACCTGCTAACTGAAAGCAAATTGTGTCTTGAGTTTTACTGTCATCTGTGATTGTATACAGTGGGAACAACCGTTTTGAAATAACATCATGCAGCTAAACATCTATCAGCAAATGGAGTAAGCAGAGCTGCTTCTTTGACTGTATTTAAGTCATTATTTTGCAGATGAACTGTGCCTTTTTTAAGTACTGTTTTATGAAAGAAAAAAAAAAAAAGAAGTATTTCTACTTGGTTATTTTATTCAACAACACAGGTTTCTCCACAAATATCATACTAAACACTAACACTATTAAACCGCTATTGAACGCTAAAATAACTGCACTCACTCTGAGCTGTGTAAATATTGCACCAGGACTCCGTATATATTGTCAGATTATGAAATTACTGAGATGAGGACGTCCCTAGTTGGCAACTTATTACTCTGTTAATAACTGTTTTTGGCAGCTCTGAAGCAACACCCTCCCTAGTTTATCTCCTTTCACTGTGCTTCTCTGCATAGTCTTGATAAGTTCTGAGGTAACGGTTTGCATTGGGGCTTGATGTTGAGTTAGATTTGACTTACTTAAAATACAGTACATCAGAAGTTAGAGTGGCACAGTGGTGGCCTATAAATGGGTTTTTGATTTGCCATTTGTATGATTTATATCTTTTCTCTACAGGATCAACACACCAAGGAAGCAGGGAGGTCTGGGTAGCATGAAAATCCCTCTTGTGGCAGACCTCACCAAGACAATCTCCACAGACTACGGTGTGCTGAAGGAGGATGACGGCATCGCATACAGGTCAGGAAAACTGCTTGTGTCGTTGGAATATGTTTTTAAATGAAAGGCTGGTGGCCACTTAGTGGTGGGAGCCTGGTAGATTTTAATACTAACTCTGCTGTATAATGACTACTTTAATGACTTAAAGGGTTAGTTTGGACTGTTGAAGTGAGGTTGTATGAGGTACTTATCCATAGCAGATGACGGTAGCCCCCCTCCGTTTGGAGAAACGTGCAGGATTACCAGCACGGGAGCAAAGCAATGTACTGCTGTGGATAGGGGCCGCAGTAAAATGTATTTTAGCTACCGTATTTTCCGCACTATAGGGCGCACTGGATTATAAGGCGCACTGTCAATGAATAGTCTATTTTCGATCTTTTTTCATATATAAAGCGCACCGGACTATAAGGCGCATTAAGCGAAACAAAACAGTCAGATAAGTCAAACTTTATTAAACGTGTTCACAAAAACTCTCAACATTGTTCAAACGTTAATGAGCGTATTCACAATAACTCCCAACCTTGTTCAGTTGTAACACGTAAAAAAAACAGTCTGATACCGCTAAATCAAACGTTAGCGTATTCACAATAACTCCCAACCTTGTTCAGTTGTAACACGTAAAATACAACACAATACACTCACTTGCAGCTGCTCTATTCCCATGTTCTACTGCGTGACTGATAGCCTTGAGTTTGAAGTCCGCGTCGTAAGCGCGTCTCTTGACAGGCGCCATTTTGGGGTCCTTATACACACACACGCTGTAATATTATGGTGAAGCACAGTATGTATCACTCCGCGACGCTCCTGACCACGGTAGCCGTAATGCTGCAAGCGGTGCAGCTTTGTAGTTTACCAAAGTCGTACTAAAACATTTTGACAGAGCGCCGTGAGCGCCGTGTACCACACAAAATCGCTTCGAGGTCAGTAAGCACAACCAGAATTAATCCATATATAAGGCGCTCCGGATTATAAGGCGCACTGTCGTTTTTTGAGAAAATTAAAGGCTTTTAAGTGCGCCTTATAGTCCGGAAAATACGGTACTTAAAAAAAAAAACGGCTTAAGTTTACACTATTTAGAATTTGTTTCGCCGCTTTACTGTGCCATCAAACAGCACTTTTCTGAGAGACCACAGGGTTGCCTGATGGCACGGTAAAGCAGTGTGCCAGCTCATTCAGTGCTTGTACAGCTGTAGTTACCAGAAATGTCTGTTGTGCAATACTTCACTAACCTCAATTTGTGTCTCTCAGGGGTCTGTTTGTGATTGACGACAAGGGCATCTTGAGGCAGATCACCATCAATGACTTGCCCGTGGGTCGCTCTGTGGATGAGACTCTGCGCCTGGTCCAGGCCTTCCAGCACACTGACAAACATGGAGAGGGTGAGTAAATCCCTGTGTAGCTTATAGCCCTGTTTAATGTTCTGGCATCAGTTCATTTAACCCTTGCACTTTAATATTAACTGTGAATACTTACGCTTAGTTCTGCGTAGTACAGGAAACTTAAAATCATTACTTTGTAACTTAAAGGTTCAATGTGTAATTCTGAGCCACCTGCTCCAAAGAAATAGGGAGCAGTATTTCACCTCTAAACTAGATCCATACAGTCTCTAATGTTCATATTTTAGTTGTAGGTGTAGTAGTTTAGCATATTTATTCTAATTTCTTGTGTGGCTGTAAACTGGCAAATGCATTATTGGTTTAACCTCTGGGGTGTTCATACATGTGCTTTGTCCTATGCAAAGTTCAATGTCTCTTACTTGCGCCTTGTAGTAAACTTTGTCCCCTCTCCCTCCCTGCACAGTGTGCCCTGCTGGCTGGAAACCCGGAAGCGACACCATCATCCCCGACGTCGAGAAGAGCAAAACCTTCTTCTCCAAGCAGTAAATGTGAAGGTGTCCTAGCCGACTTTCTAACCATAGCACTTGCCTTCCGATGAGGTGTCCCTGTGAAGCAGTATCTCATGGCGTCCAATCTAATGTATTAAACCTAACAAAATTCAAAAACATGTTTTGATAAATCTTTTGTTGCCAATCTTTATCTTTGTACGTCCAGTGTACAATTGGTGGGGGTGACCTCATAGTCTCAAGCACTGAAACTATAGTTCCTTTTTCAGAAAAAAAAGTATTGTTATTTTTTCCTTGCTGCAATTTAATAATTTGCTACCATCTTTATTAAAACAGTGGAAAAAATTGTGACTTAAGTGCATTTTGTCTGACAAAGCATGACTGCAGTACATTATATTGTGAAAATCATTACACTTGTGAACTCTAGGTGGTGCTATACTACCTGAATCTGTTCTTGGTGCCTACTAGTTTGGTGACTTTACAATGCGAAAGAATTATTAAAACAGACATTTTTGGGACTAACTCGTTGTGATTAGTCCTGGGCTCTGTGCCTGGTTGACGATCCGAGTACGTCACAAGGATGTGAGCGCTTGGTTAATGTTGGAGTTATTGAGTTTGACTCAGCACAACAACCTGGCATTGCCAAATGGCTCTGTAGATCATTGTGAAAGATTGGATTGTTGGATATGAGTTAACACAGACCTGCGTGACTGTTTTGAGGAGAATAATCATCCATATGTACCCTGTTTTTAATATTCTCTGGTATAATTAAAAATACCATTTTATTTCTCATTCACTGAATGTTAGATGACGCCTCAATGAGCAGTCTCTTATTTACTGCATTAAACAGGATGCATCACTCTTTAGATAAAATAATCTGATTTTGTGTTGTACTTTATACAATTAATTGGGTAATTTGTGTGTGGATCCTACATATAATTTCTCACCTCCACCCCAACAGGCATTTCAGCCATCTTTTGTTGACACTAATTCTTGTAATTGCTGTTCCCACCAGACTGTCTACGCTGCATGTTTGTCTGGAACTTATTTTTCAACCATTTTTCCTGAGCGTGTTCTCACGACTTGTTTTGGGAAATTGAAAGCAGAATGGGGAAACTCCCTTAACTCTAATAAACCACCCATTGACAAACCTCCATTTACACTCACACACACACTGCGGTGTGAAGGGGAGAGCGCAGCGTTTCTGACGGGCAATGTAGGAGGGAGTTCCCGGAAACCTTCTCGTTGTGTGACGTTTGTGAGCAAAATTGACCATATATGGACTGACTTATGTACGTCAATGGGGAAACAATCCTACGCTGGGACGTCTCCAACGTCAAGCAACTACTGTGTTAAACTTTAACTTCTGACCAGATGAGATCAACAGTGCGGTTATGTTAACGACAATTACCGTAATAACCCCAAGAGGTGACAATAACTCCAATAAGAAACAACACCACATATTTCTTAGTTTCATAATTTCATTTACTTAAATATATATACTGTACAAGTAAAAAAAAAAAAACAGGCTCAACCTGACGAACACAAATAAGTTACATAAGAATGTATCACAGATCGCAATTAAAGTCAAATGTAAACAGGCAAAGCCAAGACGACATCTTTTAAAAAAAAAAAAAAAAAGTATTCAAAAATGCCCCTAAGTGTTTTAGTCTTGTATGATTTCTGCTGCTTCTTTCAGCCATAGAAACCATATTGGTCCAGTTCTCTTATACAGAAAATGTATTAAGACATTGTTCATTGTCAGTGCAGTTATTGTCCAGTGTTTTTAAAAAGTGCATAGTTTCTTCAATAAGACTTCACTTTGGGCGCCAACATGAGCTGGCAGCCACTGCTCACGTGTGTCATGACTTTCTGTTTGAGTTGAGCCACCTGCTCCCGCAGTACAGACGCCGTGTTTGACAGTCCGGCGTTGTCAGTTTTCAGCACCTTCACCTTGTCCTCCAGGCGCGAGATGCGCTCCAGCTTGCGCCTCCGACACTTAGAGGCTGCCAGCCGGTTCCTCAGCCGTTTGCGCTCAGTTTTCATGCGGTCCTGATTCTCCATATCGATGGGGGACATGGGTGGAGACCCGTCGCTGCTCAGCATGTCAGGGACCGTCTGAGGCTCCTCTTTCAACCCGCTGAACCTCTGCGAGTGGATGCCCGCGCCGGCCAGGGAGTGCTGGAAATGGTGCGATCCGTGCGCAATGGCCTGGGGATGCTGGTGGTGGTGGTGGTACTGGTGGTGCGGCATGTAGCTGATGGTCGTGGAGGGATAGCTGGCTGCAGAGGACAGACTGGGGTTCGTGGTGCAGCTGCTCAGGGTGGTGTACTCGAGCGCGTCCTGCTGCATGGATGAACCGAACACCGAGGGTGGAGCAGAGCACACAACGCCGCCGGGGACCCCACAGGTGACGCCGCCGATGGACACGTTTGGAGGAGCCATGTGGTTCATTTTGTGAAGGTCGTCCAGCGCTTTCACAAAACCTTCAGCGAAGCCTTCCTGCTCCTCTGTGATGCCGCGGTTGTAGAGGTACTGGGCAGGTGTCGGTGTTGTAGTGATCACTCCGTTGCTGTTCTGGATGATCAGTCGCTCCAGCTCCGGAGAGGCGAGCTTCAGTGAGCCCACATCCGCCGACCCGGCCGAATAGAAATCTCCGTCGGCGCGCAGGTGCTGCGACTTGAAGTTAGAGTTCCGATATGAATCGGAGAAGTTCAAGTTCATATTCTGCTTTAACAGCTTGTAGTCTGGCAGGGCTGCGCCTGGATGGCCATAAGCAGAGAGAAACGAGTCGTCATAAAAAGGCTGTTCCATTATTGTGGACATATTTCAAAATCAGACAGTCAAATACAAGAGTGCGCTGCAAAGATGCTGCTTGGACACCGAGGCTTTTAGTGTCCCAATTGATTCCAGCACAAAGTCCCGCTCTATTATTATACTGAAGACCAAAGCTATCAAAAACAGAGCAAAACTTCCAAAATAGTGGAACTGTACTGTACCAAGTCGTCGTTTTGTACCTTTAGTTGAATTCAAAGCGGAGTCCAGTGACTAATTCAGATGTTTTGATTCCACTCGTGTGTAGGAGTATTTTCTGCTCTGAATCTGAGCTCCGCTTGTGTTTCCTCTTTACTGACAGGCGGCAGTTGAGCTGCGCTCTACTTATATCATCCGGCTAAACATGCGCTCCGGCCAGCCTGCTGATTGGCTGTTTCCTCTGTGGTCCACGCCTCCGGGATGTCAGACACACTTGATGACGTTGTTGCCAGGAACAAGGACTGTCAACAAGACGAAGCCTATTTGGCGTTGGGGAAACTTAACCCAGTAAACACATACAGTAGAGGCAAGTGCGCATTCACAATAATTACCATTTGTCAAAAAGTCAGTTTCAATGTGTCTTAAAGCTCAAAGCAATCCAAAAACACAAAGAGCTTTTTCCATTCGTATTGGGACATCTAAAACACTCCAACAGCCACTTTGCCTTTTTTATTCCTAACAACAGTCCCATCGGTAAGGATAGGCTATATAGTCTGGTGCTGAGTCATGCGATCCAAACTAATATCGGACAGTCCATATTTGGGTATCCTGGCGCACCAGTTCCTCCCTGACAGTAGCGGGAAGCCAATCCCATCCTGGCGCAATTCCAGCTCTACGGGATGTGGGAGGCGGAGGAGGCGCACTGCTGCGCTCCTTCACCCCGCAGGCAGGGAGAGGATGGGTAGGTGGCGTAAACTCTTGGGCGTGATGTCTTCAAAAATGCATGAAGCATAATGGGTGTCTGGCAAAGATATACGCTCGGGGTATCAGACAGAACTGTATTCATTTGATAAAATATATCATACACACACACACACACACACACACACACATTTCTATATCTATATATATATAGATATCTATATACTGTATATATCTGATACTAAAAGTAATAACACTGCAATGTCAATACTTCGTTACAAGTCCTGCATTCAAACTTTTACTTAAGTAAAAGTATAAAAGTATTTGCATCAAAGTATACTTAAAAAATCAAAGTCAAAATATTCATTATACAGAATAGCCCATTTCATAATTATATATATATATATATATATATATATATATATTACTGGATTATAATTAATGATGCATTAATACACTTTAATGTTGCAGCTTGGGCAAATTGTATTTGCGTCATACACCGCTTCATGTCTTAGCCTATAATAACATATCATTATTTATTAGTTGAGTTATATTTTGTATTAAGAATCTGAATCTGGAAAGTAACTATTAGATTTATCAAATAAATGTAATGGTATCATTTTTACCTCCAAAATGTAGAGGAGTAGAAGTATAAATTAGCATAAAATGGAAATTCTCACGTAAAGTACAAGTACCTGAAAGATTGTACTTAAGTACAGTACTCTAGTAAATGTTCTTAGTTACGTTACACCCTTGTACTAGGCTTCTACTCAGCAATGGAAAGAGATAAAACTCCACACAGAAACCTGTAGCCCTACTTTTGATTAATAATGTAGAAAATAGGTAATTGTATCATTAAAAATTCAAAAGTAGTAATAGCTAATGTCTAACTGGACCTGACTATATATTTTTCTTTCTCCTCTACTACAGAAATGAAGGGCATGTAAACGAATGACGGAGCCTTTAAGGTATATGAGAGTAAAGACATGTCCCCCTGGATTGAACACCTGTTTGATAGAAAGACGTCTTTGTCTTCTCTATATGGTAATGACCTCTGAATCACTTCCCAGAGGGCCGTGCGCCCACGCACGTTCATATCGTCTAGTTCGACTTTCCAACCTTCTGCTTGCACCTATCCTCGGGTCACATATGTGTTTGTGTGTTTTTCTCATTGTGGTACCACCTTAGCCTTCTTTTTTGTATTAATTTCACGAAAGGATAGGGCTATTTTTAATTGAAGATTTAAATTAGGAGATTTAAATTAAAGGAATAGTTCACCCAAAATTGGCCAAATGCGATGATGCAGTCTAGGGCTTTTATTATGAAAGGGAAATAGCGACCCGGAGGCAGACAGAATTGCATTGTCAAGCGAGGCTGATAGGGAACCAATCCAAACGCCGATGGTGTCATTATTCTGCAGCCATTACATTTTGCAATCAATATTTAGGATACTTCATAATGATAAGTTAAAGCAGAAATGTTATCTATTGCCATTTTAATGTGTCTAAGATAGGTACCTGCTGGTCATACAACAGTTCCATCTGATACTAAATTTGAGATACAGGTTAAACTCTTCCTTTAAAATGTATAATGGGGGATTCCCCTCATATAATAATAGCATGTTGACCTTTGAACCTTTGAACATTAGCCATCACCTTTGCACTAACACACACATTTGAAATGATAAATCAGGTGTAGCAGTTACAATAGACCTGCAGCATTTTTCTGTTCATTAAGCAAGTATTTTAGAATATCTAAAGCAACATCAGCTGCATCCTGTGCACTTCCTAAGTTTGTGGAGGTCGAAGGTTGGCCAGCGGTTCTGCAGCGGTCAATTTTGTCCGAGCTCCTCCCCCTGAAACCGTGGTCTGATGTGCCGGAGTCAGTGAGAAGAAAACGTCAGGGGAAACAAAGAAACAGAAGTAGTTTCAGGGAAACACAGTGAAGTATCAGTCAGTGGTCAGTTCCAGTTTCAGAGTGACCTCATCCACCTTACTAAAGGTCACTAAAGTCACAAAACTGTGACCACTTATCGCATGTGGTTAGATAAATATTTGTTTCTGACTAGATCATGACAGGAGGATGATTCTTAGAAATATTTCATTACATTCATATGTTGTCAGCCAGCTGCTCTTTTTTTTTCTTATTCTGTGACTGTCAACCTCGTACCTCAAACGCTGCTAAATGTGCATGCGCTACAAACTCTACTATAGAATATTTACATGTGACTTTCCTATTTGAGACCCTTAATTGGCTCTGAGGCGCTGAACAATTGTTTTGCTGGCGTGCACATGATTACATGCGGCTATGCACCAGAATTCACAGTTCAAACACCTCATACATGCAATTCTGTTTCTTTGAGCGATGGTCTGATTCAGGGTGACAGTACGGCAATAAGGAACAAAAGCAGCAGCAGAAATATGAAGGGAAAAAAAACACGAAAGCAACAGAGGAGCGTATAGGTGCAATCACCTACAGCGGTACAGACGGCGCCTGTGGCTGAGCCATATAAAAAATGTTTTTCTGTTCTTCACTGGCCATTAGCACATCACTGGGGTGCGTGATGACTGCCGGCTGTGCCCAGGAGAGAGACTGAGGGCAGGTGAAGTGAACTGTGGGAGGAAGAAGCCAATGGCACACATCAGTGTTGGATTTGTCAAATTATACTGTAAAAGTGTCTATAAGTCTATAATGTCAACAGCATATCTGGTCTCTTTCAGCTATGAATCATGCTACCAAACTATTTTGTTATTGAGAAAGAAATTATCTGGAATCAGCCAGGACTGCTGACACAGTGTGAATGAAGGGCATTTCAAAATCATTAAGTAGTTTTCTATAAATCAGGAGTTTATAGGAAACCTGAGGGAGTTCAAGCAAAATAGTGATTTGGATTTACAAAACTAGGGTTGGCTGTAATTGCCAAAAATAGTTAATTTGGCTTCCTTAAATGTTGACCTATCAGAAGAAAAAAAAACTTGTTTGTCCTTCACTCACTTCAAAAACAAAACTTTTGTCAGAAAAGGACAGCACTGAAGAATGCCTGAAAGCTGCCGATGTTCATTCGGCCTTCATAACGACTTTAACTCCTCCCTTTCCTTATCGCCACCCACCACAACGTCTGCAGCTTATTCAGGCATTAAAACACTGTCCAGCTTTATTAAATGAACCAGAAGTAACGTCTCTCCTGCTTCTTTGGCAAGGTCTTCTGCGGTGGAAGCTCGATGACCTGGAAGTGGCCTGTAGGTGTGGTGAGTCAGGTAGGGGTGTTCGTCAGGGCAAAAAGCTTGCTGTCCCCGCGAGGAGAGGACAGCTCACACAGCATATTAAGGCAGAAGACTGTTAGTCAGTCTTTAAAGAGTGTGTGGGTCACTTAAATTAACGCTAACAAGCAGCCATAGTCAGTTCCTCCCCTCCCCTCCGCTCCCCTCCGCCATGAACCCCATCCCTGCACCAAAAGCTTTTTTCTTCTTCTTCCCCCCTCATCGTTATTTGGCTGCCCGTGGGAAATTGAAGCGCCTTCTGCATGTAATCGCTTTAATGAAGGCATGTTTAATCAGCATATTCTTCGTCTGTAGCTCCCAGATAGTGCCAAGGAGCCTTGTAGCGACGAGAGACCTTTAGCACAAGACAGGATGATTGCTGGGGCCAAATGAGTGTGGCAGGAAAAGACAGTCGGACCCAGCTGTCCCCCCGGGCTGATGTAACGCATATGGAGCTGTCCTTCCCACTTCCCCTCCATCTACACGGATGCTTAAACTCCCTGTCACTCTGCCAATCTGTACAAAAAAAAAAGGCAACAGCAGGAAGTGGGGGGTTTAATTAGGTCTAATCTGATTTTACATGCCCATTTGGTTTATTAATTGAGCTGGCTCATTGTTAGCTTTTCTGTTCGGAAAAGACAAAAATGTGAACTTAATTATGAGTGGGGGGTGAAACTGTTAGCAGAGCAGTGTTAACTGTGAGGTTAGCTATTGTTTTGATATATATGTCTTTTGTTTTGTTCTGCTCGATTACATAGCAACAAGACTTAAGCTTTGTATCGATTTGCTTCCTTCTGTACTTACAATTACTATTTTTGAGTGCACAAGTATGGCAAAATGCAGTAAGTGTACCCCGATGGTGCATTCATAACCATCACAAAGTTGAGTGTGGAAGGCTTCTCACCCTCAACAGTCGCCATCTTGGCTACTATATCAATGTAAGTGAAGTACCACTATACTGTTGTCAGACCGAAGCCATCAATATGTTTATTGGCTCATGTAGCAGTCTGTAATAATTACACTGCCAGCTAAAAATCCATTCAGACACTGTGGAGATATCAATGTCTAATGAAAAAAAGGTTAGAAAACGATCTTGCCCGCAAATTTGAAGGTGTAGGTTGCAAGTAGTATAAAATCATAAGCTATATGCTGTAGGTGGGTGCTTTCAACATTTGCCCTAGAGAAACATACATTGCTGAGAACATAAAACACTTTGGAAGGTCTCATTAATTTGCCATATTTAGATATTCAGCTGGGAACATAGATACGCTCCCGCTAAATGATAATGGCAGCATGGCAACGTGCTCATAAAAACATTGTGATGTTTAGCAGGAATACTGTTTTCTATGTTCACCATCTTAATTTAATTTAAACACATAGTACAGCTAAGGGCTGATGGAAATGTCTCTAGTTTTGCAGGTATTTGGTCATAAACCTGATTTGCTAGTGGCGCTCAATGAAAAGTCAGGGGGTCACCAAAGTCATTAGAGTTCATCCTCTGGGGTCCATTAATGTCAATTCATCCAATAGCTGTTGAGATATTCAGTTTGGACCAAAGTGGTTGGGGAACCGACAGACATCGACGAACTTAGAGCCATGCTGCTAGCGTGGCAATAAATTCACCCAGTTTAATTTTATTGTATCTGTTAAATTTGTAGTACATTTCTGCGTATAATGCAATCATTGAAAGAAACTGCTTTCTAATTATATAATAAAAAAAGGTTGAAAAAAAATACTTTTAATGGCTCACATGGGAGAAGTGCCTGAAGTGGATATGAGCTACAATTTAAAAACATAAACCGGTCCCACACAACCCAATGAGAGTAATAGTTAAGTGACATAAGTGAGTAAGAAACCAAACACTCCCTTTTCTGCAAACGCACCCAAACAAGACAAAATATGTTTGCTGTGAAACTATGAGGGCTGATCTACTGTAAGTGACTAAAAGGTTGCTCACACCATGTGTTACTGTGGTCTAACCGTTGTACATAATCCAATATCATTATTATATTATTAATTATGTACATGAGGAAAAAAAGGCAGAACAAGTTTATTTAACTGTGCTCCAAAATGATGGAATATCTGACCAAGAGCTAGAGGAGATTTTTTAACAACAGCTGAAAACCTATTTATGTAATTAATTAATGTAATTCTATTTTTTCTCTATTTTTATTTTTATTTTTACAAATTCTCAAAATGTAATTATTGATAATCGTCTCATTTATAAAAAAAAAAGTTCACTTATATATTTTATCATCTACTTTTTTATTGTCTAATTTAATTGTCTACAAATGACGTACATCTCTTATATGAAAAGTGCTCCATGAATAAAGTGTATTATATAATAATAATAATAACAATAATAATAATAATCATAAAACAAGTATATGCCTCATAATATGTAACTTATTAGGGAAAGCATAGTGCCACTTGGGCCTTTCTGTTTTTGTTTTACACTTCAATAAGCCACGCAAATGACAACTGGATCTTTTTCTAAAGTGGTCGATCAGGGGGAGGTGGGATGTATTGCGGATGTTTTATTCCTGTGTCTGACGCTGGAGTTCCTCTTTGTCAGAAAATAGGAGAAGTGAATGTGAGGTGGCAGGAGGCCAGGGGTGTGGAGGATTTGGATACACCACATTTTCATTTCCTCAATAAGTTGTGGTAACGGACCAGTTGCGGTGCCAGTGTGGCAATGGCAGCAGGCTTGAACAGATTTAAATCAGGAATTATGCTAACGGACGGCCAGACCTACAGAATAGAGGATACACTAGATTATGATATTAGATAAGATTTTAAAATCAATGCCTCTGCTGCCTTGATGGCTGTGTAAACCTTGTTGTTTTATTCTAATGTAGTGATCATCTGCAGTGTGTTGGGCATGGACATTTCTTCATAATATTCTATATCATTATAAAACAAATTAAGGCTTCAAGTCTGTGCCACTCTCTTGTCTCTCACACTCTCACACACACGCACACTCACACACACACACACACACACACTCTTAAAGGAATATATCTTGTTTGTTTAATCTTTACAGCAACTGAAGTCTCCTGACGTCATATTGAACAGACAATGTGAGAATAGTATTGTTGTGGCACGCATTGGTCCAGTTTCGCAGACCCGCACCTGCAAAGCTTAGTCTCGGAACCGACCCGTTACCCACATTTACGTTTCCTCGCTTACCCAATAAAAAAGATCCTGGGCGCTGATTATAATTGATAATATTAGCTGTTTTACAAAAAAATTATGAATACCACACAACCATTTCTCATTTATCCAGAAAAAAAACACAACATATTTTTGTTCTCTGCTGCTGCCCGCCCCCATTTAGTTCATTTTTACCCGTGTCCATGAATCTAAACACATTTATTTTGTACCCGTTTTGGTTGCACGTCTTTTTTACAAATCTTTACTAAGTCAAACAATAAGTTTGGAATTCACGTGGAGTGAATAATGTAATCCTTGTATGTTGTTGCATATCTACCATATGATTTTGTTTTTTGTTTCATTTTGATTATTCAACCATCTCAAGATGAGGCTTTGTGTGTTAACAGGTCTTGGGCAGTACTACTACATAAGGTGATAAGAGTTGTATAAAGCCTTTTGTGGCTACAGAGGGAGCTACACAAAATCTTACAAATGTCCTAGAGTGATGGCACTTAAGTCAGCGTCGGTCGGGGCTGAAGACTGCAAGTTTGAAAATGAAGAAAATCTGGGGGTGTGAAGTTAGAAAGAAGTGAGTTAGCAGAACTCTGTTGATGTTAGTGCATGGATGTATTAAAATAAGTGGATACAGCGTTGGAGCAGGGGACCCATTCATTTTCAGGAAAGTTGCTCAGTGGCGCATGAAGCCAAAATGTATCAACATTTGAGTATAAAATTACCCGGATCTTCCTTAGCCTGTCGCATGTCCTGGGGGCTTGTGTAAGCGGCTCAAGGCTACATTATGCTACTGGATTAAAGGAAAATATATCTCTGGTTCTGCTACATCCCTTTAAAAAGAATCCACCATGAGTCTGACAATGTTGGAGGAGTACAAGGCTAAATTGGCGGAGTACTCTTTTAACTGTTCTGTAGTATTTTATTATCACTCAAGTCAGAGCTGATGGCCATGAAATTATGACTGACCTCGTGTGTATCTCTCCCTCCTGCTAGACATTTCTATACTAAACCCACCTCTCCTGTGACAATAAAGGGGGCAGAAATATGCACTGACCTGTGAGAAAGAGAGCTCATTCACACGAGGGCAGATTGTGACATTAATCACAATAGCTGGTAAATGACTTAACGTATTTACTCTCGACGTCTAAAGTGAGAAACTGTGGTTTTGGTTTGAGGTTAGAGACTCACTTCGGCCTACACAATTTCCCAGCAGGTAATTTAAATGAGAGATGGTAGCTATGTTTATCTTTCAGTGCAAAGACGCTATCACTAATCTTGATTATGTTACTGATACAGGAAAAAAATAAAGGTTAAATGTGCATATATTTTTATTCTATTAGGTGTATGAAACCCAAACAATACACCCAGGAAAACGTATTTCCAAGAACTATTTCTGCCTCTCTAGTTTATCTCTAAGAAATCGTTTTCGAAGTCTTTTCCTACGCATATTAATATAGATATCAATGGCTTACTCATATACCAGTCCGCCACATTAGTTTGTGTGCTATGTGTGTCACTTTGTTGTTTTTTTTCTGCATGTCTGCCTCCCTGCCAGCAATTGAGAGTGGCGGCATTATGAGAAATGATAATAGAAGACACACTGAGTACATACAGAGAAAGGACAGTGTGTCTAATCGCGAGATCAATGGTGCAAGTTGGGCTGAAACTGTGTAGGTGCCTGAGGCGTATTCTGATGCTCTCACTGTCGCTGTTGATCATCGAGACTCAGCACTTCTAGACTCCATTGCTTCCTGGAAATAAAGCAGAGAGGTGTGAGCAGAAGTGGATGCCATGATATGGCTGCCCAAAAAAACATTATAATGAACGTCTATGTCTCATAGGAGATGAGAACGTAGAGAACTTGTTGATCTATGGAGGAGAGCTGTTTCAATATTTAACTTCCGCAATCGCTCTGAACCACAGAGGGGTTCTTCAAAGTCAGTTTCCCACACATTCATTCAGTCATTCAAACAGTGAGTACATCGCTCTGGACTCCAGAGATTTGGTCACACACAGCTTAAAACTTCCGCAGCCTGTAGATGTATGAATATGTGCATGTGTGTAGCTTTAACATCACAATATGTCAGTGCTATAATATTAAGCACATAGAACACGATCATAACATTAATCTCATCACCAAATTGTCCCAAGTGAGAGGGATAACAGTCATAATACATGCTAACTTAATCTCCTAATTAGTCATTCAAGCCTCTATAACTTTCATCTGAATTCAGCACTGGGCCTGAGGTCTGCGTAACAGCCATGCAAAGCCAACTTCTATCTTATTTACCAGAAGTGGTTCACCAGCTTGGGTTTTCACGCATACTCACACAAACACACTCTCACACAGACAGGAACTTTCCTGTCAAAGGATACTCGTTCTCATACCAAGAAAACCAAGAGAGCGAGCACAAAGGCGGTCAAAGGCGATTGCTGTTTATATCTATGTGCAATGAATGCTTCCACTCAAAGCTATAAGTGGCTTCCTAGATCATTTGTGCCAGTATGTTTACGAATATCAAGAGAGAGAGAGGCGTCTCAGTCCTTGAACAAGCAGATATCGCTGCCTGTCTGCTCCATCATTTACTGTATCTGCTGTTTTCAAGTTTTACTGACGTGCGTGCATGTGTGGGTGTGTGTGTGTTGTGTGTGTGTTGTGTGTGTGTGTGTGTGTGCAGAGATGTCTTTTATCTGACTGCTCTATGATGTAAAAAGAATTTCCTGATAAGCTAGTTACAATCGTATTGCAGCCTAAAGACCTTTTGATGCAATATATGTGCAAAGGTTAACTGTTAGTGGGAGTCTTGGCCTGCCACGTAAATGTATGCTAATTGCTAATTACACACATTAGCACAACATCAAACACTGCTTCTCGCGAAAACAACAAACGTCAGACACTTGTTGTATACACGAGAGTCATTTGTGTCACATGTACATTTTCATTCTCTGTTCAGTCCCCCAGAAACATGACACATGAGTGTACACTCACAAATGCAATCACATGGGACATTTTGTTTCTGCTTGTTTTAAGATTTTCTAGATTCTACAGTGGTCGGTCTTGTGAGGGGTGAAACTGAAACATGCAAAAAGATATTTTACCTTATCTTGAATCTTTTATAAACAGTTGGCTATTGATTAAAGTATAAGTCAGCTGATGATCTAGCTCTAAAAGCTCTTACATTTTCAAGTGTTTTACTGTAAAAGTTGACGCAAGGCTGAACAATGAACAAAATCTTCTTCATCCAAATTAAAAGCAATACAATACACCTTTTTCTCAATTTAGCACAGTGAGGGGTCTGACTTGGTCTGGTAGTTTATGGTGGCTAGCTGACTTTAGATAGATTCAGAAGTGTTACTAACATTACTGAGTAAGTTTGCTGATTAGGTTTTCTTCTATACTGTTACATTATGATTTAACATATAACTTTATCCCAAAAGTGTCACAGACTCAGAATTGATAACGGCAGAACCGCTCTGCTAAATTGATGCTTCAGGGTTAATCTGATTTGTAATATTCATCACAACTCTTTCATTCGCGTTTACACTGGTGTATTTGTTGTATTTTGTATTTGCTCCAATCCATTTTTTCATTTATTATTATTTAGTACTTTATTTAAATTGTATTTACAAGATAATTAAACAGGGACCACTTATAATAAACATAGATTTCAATACGTGAAATCTGATGCATCATGCAGACATCTAGCTAAAAGCTCATTTTAATTTATGGTAATAGTAACAAGCAGAGATGCAGCCAAGAACCAAGCAGAGGCATTGCTTTTATTACTCACACTGGCCAATGCAATTACTACATGATTCTTCAGCACAAATGCAAATGTTAAATAATACGGCATTTAAAAAAACATTCCAATCCATTCCAATTTTTCAAATTATTATCCAATTTATATTGAATTTAAGAGAAAATGTATCAATTCACTTGTGCGCAATTCAAATTTGTTTTTAAATTTAAGACACACATAGTTCTTTAGTCACTGCCCTAATCTGTTTTTTTCTGTCATATTTACTCCCCTTAAATTCCCATGAGAGTAAAGGGGAAAGAGAAACACAGCGGTGGGGGAAAATGCAGACTCATTTGTGTCATAACTTCTACAAAAAAACATCCCCTCTGCACAAGCACTAAAATCCAGAAGTGGTGAGCACTGAAATTTCTTAGCATTTCCAATGATAACATAAATCATTTGTGCTTGTCTCATGAATTCTGAAGTAATACAAGAACGTTTGGTTTAATTTGAGGAAGGCGCAGATTATACAGTTGCACACCAGCCATTACTAATCAGAGATAAGACTTAAAGATGCTTCCTTATACTGTTCAGTGATCTGACAGGTTGTGGTAGAGACAGGCGTGACTGGGAGAGGTCGAGTGACACTTTCATCAATACTCATTGTCGTGAAACCTTAGAGACTGAGAGAGAAAGATTTTAGTCAGGCGACCACAACCAACTCAATTCTGTCTGGCAGTGAAACGGTTAAACTGCACTTTTGCTTTTTCTGCCTCCCAGCTGTCTGGTATTACTGGTGGAGTCTGGTGCCCAGAAATGAGGTGCAGGGTGTTATCACTCAATCAGATGGGTATGATAGTAACCATCAGGCGATGTGTGAAAAAATGTAATGTTCTCTTGAAAACAGCCTCCTTTTGTTCCTTGCATCTCATCTTCTCTTTTTATCTATCTGTCCATCGTTCTGTGTTTTTGTCTGTCTCTTTTTCCCTCCCTGTGTACATGCGTGCATTATGTGCGCTTTGCTGATTATGCTGTTTGCCCTTGGCGTATTTTTTGTGTAGACATTCTTGGCACAAGCATTGTATTTAAAATTCTGCCCAGGGGGCAACACTTGACCGCTGTTTACACTGCAGGAGTACATAGGCACACACACAATAATGATGAGATGAAGTCTTCTTTTCATGTAGTTGCTCGATCAAACCGAACACACGTGCAAGCACATACATGCAGACGCTGTTGTTCGGCAGACGCTCGGCTAATGACCCCTTGCTAAGCCCTTCAGTTTACAATGATAACAGTGGCAGATTCTCCACTGGAAATTCATAGTCATCATTGAAACAATGAGTCATTCATTTTAGTCAGGAGGAGACAAAAGCAGGCTTCTTATTTCTAACTGACAAATTTTGAAACAACAACTGCAGCTTGATAACAGATTTCATCATCTGTAGCTATCGAGCTAATTAACGCTAACTGTATGAATCGGTTGAAAACTCTCCTGCTGACTGGTTTTAAAATGGCAACTCTTTAAAAAGTACTTAAATAAGTCCATGATGGCGGCATACGTGATCAAATCCTTCTAGACTGAGGGGAAAGCTACACGTAACAGTCAATCTTGTATGGTTTGTTGATGATGTCCTTATTCCCATGTAGAAGACATGTTAAATGAACCATTGTTTGTGTGTTGATGGGTAAAGCTTGTTGGAACTAGTAGTAAATGTAATTAAAACGTTATTTGTTCTAACCAAATGCCTATTATGGAAAAACATACCTAAACAAGCAACAGAGGGCTTAGAAAAGTATGTCTCACTTTTACAAGAGGCTTTAAGGATGAGGACTAACTCAGTGTTTCCCACAGGATCTTTGTGGGACAATAGTGGGTGGACCTCAGACCCTCTTGGAGGGTTAGAGGGTATGCTCCCCTGGAAGAACATTTTGTACATTTTAAAGTTAAATGCATCAATCTGGTGCACTTTGAGAGCAACATTAAGAGGTTAGATCTATGAAGAACATTGTGCTCTTGTAAACAGTTTCTGGTTAACAATGTTGTGCTCTATAATCAATTTAATCATAAACACATTGGTTGTATAGATATACAAATCTAATCCACTGCCCCTGCCCCCACACTAAACCACCTCACACACACACACACACACACACAAGCACACACACGCATATACACATACACACTCCACACTATTATTCTGTAATAAAATGTCTCTGTGGTAGAGACTTCTCAATCTCAAGGTAGTCCGGCTCTAAGGCATATCCTGCTTTATCGTTTATTTTACTCTAAATGGGACCAATTGAGACCATACACTTACTAGGGTAATAACTGAGGTACTTACTGAGGTAATAAATCAAGTGAGAAGACTCATAGACTTCTATACAACCACACTTTTTTTTGCAACCTGCTGGATATTTGAAAGAATGCAGGTTTAAGACACTTGCGCCTTGGCTTCACGTTCCAACACACAGTTTGAACCCATTCCTAACAACTCAGACTCAGTGTTTTGTGTTTTTAGAAAAGCTAAGAAAAGGACATCATGTTTAAGGCTTAATTCAATCAATTCAGCCACACTGACTAATCCCATGAGAGTTAAAAACAACGAGGCCATAATGAGTGTGAGAATAATCAATATGTAAACTGTTACAATGTGCCTTATTGTTCCTTATTAAGATGTGATATATAAGATGTTATTGAATTAAGTAACTACTAGTGGCCAATCTACTGTGAAATAAGAAGCAATATTTGTAAACTGTGAAGTGGAAGAGTACACCACTTCCTGAAAAGGTGACAGAATATCTGATTGGAGCAGAGAAGCGCTGAGTGCAAATAAGGAGCCAATAGGACCTGGCCCTAGCCAACCAATGGGAGAAGACTATACCTGAAAGGGTATAAAATATGTTGTAAACTAGAGATCTGTGAGACAGAGGAACTACTTAAATGTGGTCTGTGGACAGTGACATGGGTCCTCAGCTGAGTACTTTTGTAATGCTACCATATCATCATGGAATAAATACAGTTAATATGAAGAGAAGTTTTCTGAAATTGATTTCTATGCGTCTCTATTTCAAATATAAGAACACGACATGAGCGCATGTGTGATTGACACATTATAATCAGTGTAATGACATGGATGGTTGTGCTGGAGTCCATCAGCACCTGTACGTCAAGCACAGACCCCGCCTCCAAAGGTAAAGATAACTCCAACTTTTATTCTCTCGTCTTTAACAGACGAAACGTCGGACATGAAAGAGTTTGATAGAGTAGAGCTCTTATTGTTTTATAGTAGAAGCTAATGCCAATTCCAGCTTTTGGAGCTTTTGTCCAAAGTGACTTATACTGTACTTTCTCTCGTCACACGCACACACACATATATGAAGCCATTTGAAGTTAAATCAGACCTCTAAATAAGGTCTGATTTTAAATCTGACTGATAAATATTGCACTTTTGTACCAATTTTTGAAATAGAAAATCAGTTCTCTCAGAAGGCATCCTGTTTTTTAATTCACCATTGCTCTTTTTTATATCAGTACGTATTCGTGCCATCGTGGCCTTTTTATAAACCCAGATCTTTATTCATCAGATGAGTGGGAGCAGAGCATCTCATATAAATATGATTACCACTGATTATAGAACTTCAAAAGTGCTGTGAGTGAGAGTGTGGTCCACAGTGAGAGTGGCTCTCATTCATAATACACTGAAGCACGACAAGTTACTAACCTCACGTCCTGTGTCAAATGCAGCAGGAAATGCTTGATTTCCTGTAGTGAAGTGGTAGGTGGTGGCTATTGTGTATTTGTGTGTGCATGTGTGTGTGTGTGAGTGTATCTGACACTTTGGGAGTGTGTGTTTGAATATGTGTGTCAACATTTGATCTACATTTGAAGATCTAGAGTATACATCTCAGAAGCATCCTTTGAGTACAGCCCTTAATTAAATACAATAAATTAGAACATCCTGTATATTTTCGGGGATAACAGCTTCCTATTGGCAATTATTAAATTGCCACAGTGAAAGGGTCATTAGCGATTTGGAAATTGCAGATGTGTGAAGTTTCTTCTTATCAGCAGATCATAGGCAGTGAAGGAAGTGCACCTCGTATTTCCAAAACCTTCCAGATTTGTCGTTAGTCCGTTGTCGCTGTCGCTAAATGACGTCAATGAATTTCTAAGCAATTAGATGAACCGAGAATAGATTTGACAATATGATGAGACTGTGTTGCAAAACAAATTCAAACCTCTCCTGACGTGAGAGGACATTTGATACATCTGCTGAGCCTTCACTCACACCATTGTCTCTTTGTTTTAAGGAACTTCATAAAATGTGATGACTTATTTTTGATTGTGTGAAAAAAAACTAGTCCCTCCATCAGTGACGCAAACTGTTGAATTCACCAGAATAAATGACCTTGTTTTTCGCAATTTTGGCCTTGTCCCTGTTAACTAACAAGCTTTTAAACAGCGGTGTCAAACACACACACACACACACACAGATCAAGCACACACACACGTACACAAAACTGCCACCTCTGATCCCCGAAAATACTATACTGTTGTCAAGGAAACAGCCAAAGCTTATCAAAATGTGTGTGTGCGTGTGTGTGTGTGTCTGTGTATGTGTGCGTGTATGTGTGTGTCTGTGTGTGTGTCTGTGTGTGTGTGTGCGCGTGTGTGTGTCTGTGTGTGTGTGTGTGTGTGTGTGTGAGAGAGAGAGAGAGAAAGTGCATTTGTGCATTTGTGCATCTTGGAATAGCTTCAGTGACGCATACATTTGCTCACAAACACCATGCCAGCTAACCGCCCTCTTTCACCTCCCCATTCTGTGTTACAACATACATCCATCTGTCCTCTCATCTTTTCCTCTCTTTTCTTTCCTTTTACTCCTCTCCCTTTCCCTCAGTTCTTCTCCTCTCTCCTCCACCTTTCTCTTCTCCTTTTCTTTCCTCTCCTCTGTCCTCCTCTCCTGCCTGAGCATGCATTCAGGGACTTGTGGTTCATTCCTCCCTCTTCATGGAAAATATGAAGCTCCCCCGAGATCAGACATTTCCCCGAACCCACTGATTGATTCCTGTTATTTCCAATCATCCCATTTCATTAGCTTCAAACCTCACGAAAACTACAGCAAAAACATAACCAATCAATCCGGCCATTCTCTGATTGAATTAAAATAGTTATTTTTTTGGAAAACAATATTTTACCCAGAAAAGAAGAATGCAACACAGGTTGCCAAAGGTTCTTAGTTTGTGATATCAGCAACTCCGCTTATGAGCCATGCAAGGTTTATTTTTACAGGCAGTAAAATCCCATGAGGGAGTGATGACTTCATGTTGTCTCTGATTAATGGTTCTACATGAGGATGGGGGGGTGGATGAAAAACTCAGCCAAAATCCCTTCTTCTTCTTCCCCTCAAGGCATCTACAACCTACATTTATGCAACAAACTTGCTCTGGTGGCAAACTTGAATCTTATTTTCATATCTGACTGTTTACTGAACACGTGACATGGATCTCATTATTGATGACCTTATGATTATCCCCAAATGACTCAAAATGGCAATTGCTTGAAAATCTTGTCCAACAGTTTTGGCGTGTTTTCGGCAGCATCTCCTAATATAGATTCATTTTGACATGACAACAATAGATTTTAATACTAATCCCTAATCCAGCATCAAAGGAAGATTTAGCACTGGTACCCTTCAGTACGGATAAATATAAACTTTAGCTTCAATTTATTTTTCTTCCCATTACCACTTTTACGGCTCCTGATCCTTATGTGTCATATAAAGATATGAAACAATTATAGAGTGACATCTGACCACACGTGATAACAGATCACAAGGCCGCATGTCATCAGATCTCCCAGCTTTCAGTTTGAACACAGAAAACTGTGTCCATTTTATTTAACCCTCACCCTAAATAAACCAGCTCACCGTGATCAACTCACATCTACAGGAGCTCAGAGGGCTGCAACTAATAAAGTTTGCAGCAGTTTGGCATTTCGGCAAGTGTTTGCGTGTATGTGAGAGATTGTGATGTGTGTGTGTGCATGACTCGTTCTGAGTCACTGCTGTCCCCCTGGGTGCACAGCCAGGGCAACGAAGAAGGGTTTATGTGAGTGTGTGTGTGTGTGTGTCTGTGTGTGTGTGTGTGTGTGTGTGTGTG
>CALSBV010012168.1:1710303-1742405 GCA_943590825.1 Bovichtus diacanthus
TGTGTCTGTGTGTCTGTGTGTGTGTGTGTGTGTGTGCGTGCGTGCGTGCGTGCGTGCGTGCGTACGTGTGTGAGCATGTGTGTGCGTGCGTGCGTCCGTGTGTGTATGTGTCTGTTGTGTGTTAGAGAGTGAAGAGAGCGTGTATATGTTTGTATGCATGTCCATGCATGGTAACATCCATACATTTGTGTGTCGGTGTGTGTGTATGTGTGCGTTTATTTGTCCCGTGGAGCTGGCCAGACCTGAACACCCTCCTCTGATGACTCAGGTTCGTGACTGCGTCCAAGACTGGATATTTTTTTAATTCATTTTGAGTCACCCATGTCTTAAAAATATGTTTTGTTTTTATTTTGTTTTGTACTCGTTCTACCAACTGATTACAGTTTATCTCAATACTCTCTAATATCCATACTCTCAAAGGAAAAGCCTGATAATGTTCTTTAATATATTATAAATATAGTTTATGTTGTATGTTGAATATTTTTCCTACTGTCAACAAATCCCATGTAAATACTAAAACCAACAATTTATTGATTCTGCCATAGATCTCCATTGTTACCAAATACATTTAAAAATGCGTATGCATAATGATATTTGAAAGCCTTTCATGAAAAGAAAAATGTATAGTTTTACAGATGTCTTCAGTAGGATTTTTAGATTTGGATTTGTAGACAGAAAATATAGCCTCGGCCTTATTCTTCAAGGAAATAATAGAGTTAATTTCTACAAAATGTATAATTTTCATTTGACTGTTAGGTTTAGACACCTTAAGATAGGACGAGATAAGAAAATAAAGAACAAGAAGATGACTTAACAACAACAACAACAACAACAACAACAACAACAACAACAACAACAGCAAGAACAGCAAGCCCTGAGCCAGCTGGTGTAGATCATGTGCCGTTAATCAGGCCGCCTGTTGAGTGTGAACAGATTTGAATGATAGCTGGTCCACCTGAACTTCAGTGAGTGAGTCAGCCCCGCCAGCAGGGGAGTTGATAGAGAACAGATACCATGGACTCTTCCTCCGCGGAGTCAATTAAGCTGTCAGCGTGTTTGTGATTGGAGTGGGACCCGATGGCCGTGACTCAGGATGCTGCCTGTGAATCAAATGGAAAACCAGCAGCATTTCAGGTTTTCAGTCTTCTTTTTTTTGGGGGGGGGGGGGCCCTCTGTCTGGACTGACTAGAGGAGGTGGAAAGATGGTAAGAAAGGGAGAAGGAGAAGGGGGGGATAAAGGTCCATTACAAACTGTGATAAATGTGTGGCTTTCTTAATGGGAGTGTAATTTATGTGTGATTATGTGTGTCATGTTGTGGTTGTATATGTGTGTTAAATGTTTATGTGTTCTTATCATTAAGACATTTGGCAAAAGGACTTTTCCAGAACACGCAGTATGACCTGCAGTTGAACTGAGTAATGAGAGTGACGATCACTTTCAGACGAGTCAGTGAATGAGTTGTTTAAGTAGAGACTGAACAAATAGCAAAGGGGGGTGTGTGTGTGTCTGTGTGTGAAGAAAGGACAGCGGCAACACCATTGAGAAGGACCCATGGAGGTTAAAAGCTCGCCGTGTAGACGTTTAAAGACATCGTGTCTGAAACTAAAAAGGGCCCGTTTCAAACTGCTCCAGTGACTCACGCCTCCTTCTCCCGGCTTTACGGGAAGTGGAATGTGTTTTTGATTCTACAGGTTTTTTTTCTTCTACCTCTCCTCCCCCTTTTGCAGAGTAGAGGAGGGTCAGACCGTGGCATAATGTTTGTATGTCTGTGTGAATGTTGTGGTGTGTCTGTTTGTTCTTGTGTGTCTCAAGTCTATACTTGAGGGCAGATAGCCCACATTATCTCATTATTTGTGTCTAGGGTTAGCGAAGCCACTCCAAAGTCAGCCAAAGTGTGGCTTCTCTGGGTCTACTGTGTCCAAAACACTAGTTTAACCAACACTGATAGACAACTAATATTGTAGCTGATCAGGTCATTTATTATTAGCTTGAGATTTTATTTTTATTTTTTTGCTTTCTTGCAGATAATCACTCTCGTGTCTATCGTTAAATATAAAGCTACAGCCAGTTAGCATAGCTTATCATAAATAATTTGTTCTTTCCAAAGGTAATACAAACTGTCTACCAGCAGTTGTAAAGCTTGATCTTGATCAAAAACTGAAGTGTAAAACAAACATTTTCCGTTTTTACGAGGGGTGTTTTTGTTTCGGACTATTTCTTGCAGTCACTGCAAGAAATAGTCCGAAACAAAAACACCCCTGCCACCACTCCTGAAGGTTCGCTGGTTGCCTGACAATCTCACAGTGGCAACAAGACTTGTCACACTATTGTAAATACTGTGAATAAGGGAGGCACAGGTTTTAAACCACAGCACAATCAATGATAAACTTGAGGTTTTCCTATTAACCCTTTCACAAGTATCTGCCTCTTAAAGCCCCGAATGAACCACAAATATGGATAAATGTTCTACTATATTTTTATTTTTTTCTCTTTGAAAATTGAGAAGCAATTGGTGTTCATAGCCTCTTCAGATATACGTGATGAATTATAGGCTATGTATGTGAAGTTTAGTTTTGCCTTGAAAGATTCTGTTCCAAAAACATTCGTTGAAGGTGTCACATATGATCAGTAATTATAGAACGATAATCCAACTACGGGTGAAATCTATTACAACGGCCTCATAATAAAATGTTATTAAAATTAAAAACTGACTTACATATTAAAGTGAAAAAACAAACATTTACCCAAATAGACTTTCACTCAAGTTTTTGTCTTCGGAGTGAACACCTACGTGAACTGAATGAAAGGCCTAAAGATGGAGGGTGCAGTATGTTGTACAAATTGTAAAGCTTACTCAAAATTTAGAATTTGGGCTTAATGAATACAAATGACTGCACTTCACCCACTTCCTCTGTGATCATTAACATAATATCAGAAATACTGATAATAATAATTTTGAGTTTAGATTACTGGCCAATGCAAATCATCGAACCTTGCCAGTAAGCATCACAATAAAAAAGAAACATTTGTATAATGAGTGTCAATAAGAAACTTTTCTTCTTTTCTTAAGCTCAAATTGTTCTGATTGTCTCACTTCTGTTTTACTGTACAGGTGATGTAGTTAATGTGTCCACCCCCTGTACATCTATTGTTTCTCAGTAGCTCAAGAATAATAAGAGCTTTTATTATATCTGCCTCTAACCATCACCTTACACAAGTAAATGCAGAGTCTTGTTCTGTTGCCCCGTGGCTGTTGTCAGTCAAAAGCATCACCTCCGGCCCAGACTGGCTTCCTTGGAAACTCTTGGCCTATTTCTGTTTGTCTTGACTTGGGTTTTTCCAGCCTGAGGTGGCTATTTTGGTCAGATAAATACAATGTTGTTTTGGGAGCGGGGGTTGAGGAGCGAGGCGCAGATGAGATCACCTCTCAAGGCTCCTGAGCTGCAAAACAACAGGCAGCAAGACAAGACAAGAACTGCCACGAACGGAGGCGGAAAAATAAAGGCTTGGGAAATTATTGACATCCCGTCCTGGATCCAGGCTGGCCCGAGGCAAGGATTCGAGAGAGAACCTGTCCCTCTGTCTCTCTGAAAAATGCAGAGATTTGGAAAAGTTTTTTTTTTTTTGTTTAAATCAGTGAAGAAATATTTGTGATCATAAGACATGTTGCTTTGCGCAGCTGGAAACATGTTTAATAGCTGCTGAGTGTATTTTAAGGCCTTCACCACAGGGCAAACCAGACACGTCTGTATTTTATTATATGATTAGATTTGTTTGTTTGTGGCTGTGAGGCCATGGGAAAATGAAGCTCACGACTTCAGGTTGGGTTTTTTTCTTGGGAAGGAGGGAACATTCTGTAGGTTTTCATACTTGCATAGTGAGAGCATCTCGCTGCCTCACTGTCTGTCTGTCTGCCTGTCTGTGTGTGTGTGTGTCTGTGTGTGTGTGTGTGTGTCTGTGTGTGTGTCTGTGTGTGTGTGTGTCTGTGTGTGTGTGTGTCTGTGTGTGTGTGTGTGTGTGTGTGTGTGTCTGTTTTGCCACAGTTATCTTCTGATGGGTGGCTACGTCTGAGTGTGTGGTGGTGTGTGAGCGTGTGTTGCCATGTACACTCATGTCTGTGAGTGTGTGTGAAAAAAGTTTATTACCGTGGGATGTCTGCGGTTCCAGCCAGGTGTTGTGGTAGTTGGACGGGTGCTTGGCTTCTCTGCCAGGTACAACACCTGCACCAGCGCTCAGACAACAACATCTGAAAACAGAGTGTGTACGTGAATGCGTATAGTGGTGGAAAGTAACCGAGTACATCTACATTTACCTCTTTGGGGCCCCATGCATGTCACTTTTCAGGCTCAAAGAGTTAATTAAAATGATAATTATTTTCAAAATAAAGCCTCAGGGAGAAGTCTAAATAAATTAATACAGATTTGTTGAGCAGAACTTAGTTTTTTCTTCTTTCCTACTACATAATCATCTCATGACCTCTCAGATTTATCTGGTGAGCTGGGAACCACTGGATTAAAAATATCCAACTATAAAGTCATTAAAACTATCTCAAGCAGCTACAACGGTAAAATGCCAATTACGCATCAATAAGCAATTTAATAAAGTAATATCTGATGATATGTTAGTAAGTAAAACATAATGACAAGTAGAAGTTTTTGCCGGTTGACCGGACTCAATTTAAGACATTAATAATGTATTAATATATTACAGTAGGTGTGTTTTTACTTGCCTGCTTATAGGCATAATACCAAATCTATTTACATAAAATATATTGCTTTATGTAGCATATAAGCAAAACACCAAAAACTGTTCTTACATATTCATTTTAAGTCAAATTGAAAAAGTAAAACCACTGTCTGCAATTCAAATACACAATTATGAAAGTATCTTCATGATTGAAAGCATGATTTGTTCATAATAAATAAAATTCAAACTCTTTTTTCAAGAATCTTTGTTGTCTTTGCTCATTTTAGAAAGGCATCAATTGTCTTACGCTCATTACTTTGAATGCAAAACAGTATTGGTAGGAAAATGACATGGATTATAAAGGCAGCATAAACCTCTTTCACCATAAGAAGTTTAAAACTGGACCCAGGGAAGATGGCTGCCGCATGGTTCCATTCCGGAATGTCAGGTCATTAGAACATTACACATCTGTTGTTTTATATCTATGGGCGCCACGCCCTGCTATTAACATCATTTATCTGTATAATTTTTTTACTTGTTAATTGTGAGTATAAACAAAGAAAACACAGCACGTACTGTATGTTTCTAAGGTGTGTGTGTGTAAACCCTCATGCATCTGGAGCTCCTTAAAGAGTGTGTGGGCGGAGGGAGTTATGTGGTAAAATGAGGTCATCATTGCTGTTGATTTATGTGACACACGCTATTACTTACACTCCTGTGACTTCACCGTCTCCACTGACAGCATGAATAATACATGTGCCCAGCGAAAGATGACATTCTCCACTTTTTCCTCTCTCATCTGCTATTTCATAAAGTTTTCTTCATCATTACTGACCTATGTCAGCGGGGACTGTGTGTGTGAGTTTGTCCCAGTTTTTTGTTTCCATGTCGGCTTCTGTGCTGATTACCTGCCATCTTCCATCCAGTTCAGTGAGTTCAGCCTTCACATTGGTAGTTCATGAAATTGCACAACAGGAAGTTGGAAGGAGTGTGTACGTGTGTGTACGTGTGTGTGTGTGTGTGTGTGTCTGTGTGTGTTTTATTGACAATGCCACACCCTAGAATAAGAAAAGTGATGGACCTGTAGTGATCATTTTATTGGTGATACATTGTGTAACTGTTTCTTTAGCACAGGTGTCAAAAGTGACTCATCCCAAAATACTGTCTTACATTTCCTTTTAGTCGAGTAACGACACAAGTATTGATACATGCAGTAAAATTCCATTTTGGCCTTTTCAGAGACATGCAGTGATTTGCCTGTAGCACTGAGAAACACAACTGTCCGCCAGAGTAGTAGTCATGGATGGGTGGCAGATTGCGTCCCGGTTGTGCTTTTGACAGCCAGGCTCAGACATTTTGCCCCCCAAGAATTTCCCGAGCTGAGCCGCAGGACGGCAACTTCCAAAGCGAGGTCACCGTGGTCAGTGCTGAACGGGCAAGAGCACGAGAGTGAAGGATAGAGGAGGGAGATGGTGCAGGAGGAGGGGTGTGGATGGTTGGGGGTGATGGGTTAGGGGACGGAGGACAGCCGTTACTGTCAGCATCCATCAGGGAGCCCAGGGGTGACATGGGAGCAGGCAAGACGGGGAATAAAGGGAGGAGGAGGAGGAGGAGAGGTCCGGGGGGGAGTCGGCCCTTAACTAGTCACCCCTCAGCCCTGGAGTACACTTGTTTGCTGTCCCACAGCCCACACCATCTCCTCCCCGCACCACCTCCTACCGCCCCCCCCCATCTGTTCTCAATGCAGATGTGTAACCTTGCAGCTGCTGGATTTCTCGACATGTTCTGTTTTGCATGTTTTCACTTTTACTACAATGTATGGGCACTTTAGATTACTGAATATTATTTGCCAAAACATATACATAGATGGGAGGGAAATCTTGAAGAAATGAGTGAAGCAATATAATGACCACAGATGCTTTCATACAGGGCACGAGAGGAGAATGAAAATTGACAACTTGTGTTGTTGTTTTATTTAAAGGACTAATTTGACAATCTAAGAGATAGATGTATACATTTTCTTGCTCAGAGTTAAATAAGAAAAGTCATGCCGTTCTCACGTCTGTAAGGTGAACATGTAGCTGCAGCCAGCAGCCAGTTAGTTTAGCTTAGCATAAAGACTGTGAGAATGTAGTTCTTACATGAAACTGCTCACAACAAGGTCTGTAGATTATCTTGAGTAACTGGGTCATGATTTCTGGAAAGAGAGTTTTTTTTTTTTTTTTGGTGCTTTGAGCTCCACAGGACGAGTGCCATCTAGTTCCATTATAACGGAGAGAAGGCCGACATCTCTACACTCTGCATCTCGCACCAAAACAATCTAGATCCACAGGTAAGAGGAAAAACATGTATTTCTGATTTTTGGGGTGAGCTGTCCCTTTTAATCACACAAGAAAGTTATCCTTTTTCAAATCTAGCTTGCTCACACTGCGTAGAAATCCACACACCTACAGTCAGCTCCACCTTACCCTCAGAAAAATAATAACATCCTCAGGTTGACTTAGTAATAACCTGCAGTCTAACTGTGGAGACGTTGTCTGCCCAGTTTTCTGATCCTAGAGGGAAAAACATGTTTTGCTGCTGCTGGCCACTGCTGAGGGCCGCAGCTCAGACGTAAACAGCGGTGTGTGCCAGGCTGGTGCTGCAGGTGGCAGCTGGCAGTGAAACAGACAGTGGCCAACATGTCTACTCTGCTGTGACACTCAGGTGTAAACACTGAGAGGACTCGCTTTGTACACCTGTTGGGGATCCAGCATTTATTTGACAAATCAGAATTTCAGGAATTATTCTACATATGAACACACTGTGTGAAGGGTGTTTTTCACATCAAAGACTCTTCACCTCCACCCCCAGCTCAACCCTGCCAAAAAGGATATCTCCCCCATTAGACCATGAACCCAGTTAATTAGATTAAAAAAATGATCCTTTGGAACCACATCTGAGAAGACTGTTGTTGTTAAATATAAGTTGGTTCCAAATTATATAACTGCAGAGCGAAGAGCAAAACCTATGAACAGAATAGTCCTTATGCACATATTGTGCTGATGATTAAGGAGTAATCATCCCTGATATTCAAACCCCGGGGGGGACATTTTTGAAGTACGATTCGTAAGTGAAAGCTAACTAACAGCTAGCAGAAGCTCTGTCCGTCTTCCGGAGCTGCCGCCCACTCTGAAGCGGTGAAGCAGCCTCCCGGCGGCGGGGAGGATGAGGCGTCGGTGAGAGTCGTTTCTGTCACTTTGGATTTATTCCAAACAAACTTTTAAAACGTATGGGGATCATGGGTGTATTATTGACAAGCCCTCGTGCAGCTCTACTTCTTCGTCCTCTCATTGTGGACTGAGGGCAGACTGGCGCTGCAGGGTCTCACTATCACCTCGCCAGATACAAGTGGTGTTATAAGACGGGACGGGCCGGAGCTAGGCAGTTAGCAAGTTAATTTCAGTCAATATTACTGCAATACAACACATAGACTTCGGTGACAGGACGTCAGCACTAAACTCTGGCCATATCTTACACATTGCACCTTTAACCTTGAGCCAGGAGACAGTTATCGTAGCTAATCCACATTGGTTGTCTAGAGATGGTCGAGGTCGGAGTAGGTCATCTGGCAACGAGCCTCGCAAGAGTTTTCGTCAGTTTTTGCAAATCCAGGATTATCATGTAGTCACGACCAACCACATGGAGCTGTTTTTATACTTCATTCTGTAAAGATTAAACAAATAAGATGAGATATGTGTAGAGGTGCTGGTTAGCAGGTTTATTTTAACCTTTGAACAGAACCAGGCTAGCAGTTTCCCTGTTTCCAGCCTCTATGCTAAGCTAAGCTAACCACCTGCTCTCTCATACAAACATGAGAGTGGTATTCTCATCTAACACTAAGCATTTTTCCCAAAATTAAGAACTTCCTATAGATAAACAGGAAATAAATACCTCTGGGTGATTTAAACACGTATCATGATTATAAAACAATAATCATGGTACACACACACGCACGCGCGCACACACACACACACACTTAACTAGACCTCACAAACAAGTCTTTCTTTACTGCCATCCATCTTGCTAACATTACACTGTCAGAGAGACCATTAACAAACAGTTGATTCATTCTGGGTCAGACAATACTGATAAAGTGGTCATGTTTAAACAAAGTGAGTGCAGCAGACTGCCAAAAAGATACTGCCTGTGTGTGTGACACAGAGAGAGAACCAGCTTGTAACATACGGGGCTGATAGACACACATATACACACACACACGCACGCACACACGCACACACACACAGACACATGGAGAACCAGACAGACAGGTCCTTATGCACAGAGAGTCCTTCTTCATGAAGCAGGGTGTGTAAGACAGGGAGTGCCCGAAACACACGCATTCAGACACACCAGACAAAAACAAATGTGAAAGTACAGGCTTAGAATTGGTACAATAAACACTGAGTGGAGTCACTAGTGTGTGTTTACTCAGTTGAAAGAGCATGTTGGAAGCCGTTATTGCCTTATATTTAGGTTGTTAACAGTGTGTGTAAATGATGTATTTCACTCAACAAACAAATCAAAATAAATATTGTTGCGGTCATATTAAAGACTTTTTTCCACGACTGGTGTGTGTGTGCGAGTTTATCCTTTTCATGGGTAGGTGTTTTCTTTAGCAGACATTACTTTCCTTACAGCCATGTTTTGTTATTGTATTTAACAGAAATGTAAATTTTTTGATTTGTATTTTTATGTTTTGGTGCACGTTTTATTTCCAATACAACCCTCTTTCACGAACAACCCCTGCATTACACACATGAAGGAGAAAACATGCACGGCTCTTTTCTAGCATATTTACTAATAGGATTAACATTGAGATTCTGTTAAACCATATTTTTAAGATGTATTTTTCATACTGTCTTTGAATGTAGCACTGCTCTGCATTTGCTATCATCCATCAGCATTGCTTTAACGTCACACTGATAAAATGTCACTATTTAAAGGGAAATTCTATTTTTATAGTTTCGTATTATTACTAAGTTAATTGCTGAGATTTTGGTGACATCATCAAAAGGTCATTAGATTGCTATCTGACAACCAGTCGAATTATCATACGTGTTTGAAATACACCCCTCAGGTTAGTCTCGTAGTTAGGAGAGAAAAGACGGAGGAGCAGTAAAATTTATTACCCAATTGTCTGTTGTTATCAAGCACAGTTTAAAGTCCAACTTCCTTTTTCCACTTTGACCTACTGTACTTACAGCAGAATATGTGTCTTCAGGCCAAGGACCTCTTAGCTGAAAGAGAGCCGGAGCAGTGACCCCCGGCTTACTACATATGTATAAAATTCAATTGCATATTAAACCGGGCCTACAATAACGTGAAGGGCAGCCTAAAGTGCCATGTATAAAGATACCTTTTCATAATGAATACAATACTAAGCTATCAAAATAATAGGTGCCGCACAGTGATTTAGCGTAGGTTAGCTAACTCACGAGGATTCATGGGCAACAATGAGACTAGCATCAATGTTGTGTAAGTTAAATGGGATGTTTATTTTACGAATAGGCCTTTATCTTTGCTAAAAAATATGTTGGATTCATGTAACTGTAATGTGCATTTTCAGACATATTTAAACAAAATAAATATATACATTTCAAATCATTATCACACTATTATTTGCGGGCCCCACTGCAGTAACTATAGCCTCGGGGTCGCAGACCCCCTGTTGAAGACCCATGCAGTAGACAGTTTTACTGTACAATGAAACGGTATTACTGACATTTCAGGTGTGCTCATAGTCAGCTTTAGCAACAATAAAATAATTTTTACAACCTGTCTGACTGCTCGTGTTTCTTTCCCCATCGGACTTTGTTAAAACAAGGTTATTCGCTTTTCTTGATCCACATCCAGAACAATCTAAACAAACAATAACAATAATGGTCAAAACTACAAAAATAAGACCTAGGGAGTTTTACATCCTAATTTCCTTTAGTTGTAGGATATTTATAGGTATGAGCTGCCTATTCTCAAAATGTACCTTCAAAACACTTTGCTTCATGTGATGAGCTGATGAAAGGAAATGGATTATGATGAAGCAGAAATCTTTAGGAAACTCAGTCTGTGATACTGCAGCTCAGAAGCAGTAGGAGGAAGCTTTCACAACAGATGTTCAGGCACTGCAAGCTAACAGGAATCTGCAGCGCTATGTGTGTCTCTTGTGGCCTTGTGATATGCGTCTCTTTCATAACAGAGTAAACATTCGCATATGAGGCAGATTCCAAGAAACTGGTCTGTGAAAGTTTCTTTTCTTCCCACATTTTATGTTTCTGTGGTCTGTTTCTTTAACTTTTATTCCGTTTCAGGGGCGCATTTCTTTTCCACAGAATCGCACAAACTGAGTACACACAGCGGCAAACGCATAAAAGCTGTTTGATAAGTGACATGTGTAAACACACGTTCCCATGTGGTAAATATGGTCAGATCGTTTGTGAGGAGCAGAGTAGATTTGAGTCTTAAATTAGACAGTTTCAGTAAGCGTGCCTGCTCCTGGTTCCAGAGAAACATGCTCACAAACACAGTTCTTTGAAATCCTCCCCCACACTTGTGTTTTCACACTTAATGACAAAAACATAAACCACATTTCCCCTGAAGCCAGCACAAAGACAGGAATATGTTGATCTTTGTAAAAACTGACTTCGGGGGCAGGAAATAGAGACACACTAGCCACTAGTCGCCAGACTTTTTCTCTGTTACTTGATCTTGCCTGATATGCTGATACTGCTGGCCTTTGATGCTGGTCAAGTGATAATTAGGGGAACTACTGCATTTCTGGGTCACTGAAACTAGTAATGACGCAGTTAAATAGACAAACATACAGTGTGATGTGACGCAACTTACAGAAGAATAAACAGAATTCCTTTGTATTCTCTTGTTTATCAGGTCATGATTTATATGCTAAAATAATTCTAAAATACCCAATTTACTGTATTAAATTTCAACATATGTCATATCTATTGTCAATCTAATTGCATTGTGTTGTGGTGATTACCTACTAATCCCCAGTCCGGTGAATGACTGTCCGACAGCGAATGTGCCCGAGTCAGCAAGATAGCATCTTTGACTGTGGCGAGAAGCCAGAGCAGTTAAGCCTGCAGCACCTCTGCATATTGTTCTGTCTGCCACACAACAAAACCAGGGCCTCCACTGCAAAATACAGCCAAGAGCAGCAGTGAGCTGCAGACAGACGGGGCAGTACAGGGGGCTGTTAGTGTGGAAGGCGGTCAGTCACGCAAACATTTCTTTGCTTGTATTTGGGTTGGTGTTTTGATATATTTCAAAAAATGTCCAGCAGGAAGGAGGCCAGACAGTTTGATACCATGGTAACAGCTGCCCCAGAGGTGAGTTTGTCCGTCCAGACTTCTCTGAACTACTTTTTTGTAGTGTTAGGCATTTTATTCCATTGTGTTAGCCTGATTACTTGAAATCAAATGTGACTGCTACAGGACACTCAGGGTGATGGTATAAAGTCCAGACAGGAACAAGAGGAGAAACTGATCCTGACAGCCTGGCAAAGCATGGTGAGTACACAAGGAACGACAATCCAATCAATTTCAATCAGAACTACATGAAAGTTAAAAAAGATTTGTTGGGGTATAATAATATCATGTGTTGTATCGTTCAATGAAGTGCACGTGCTAAATAATGGTGGTCGCACGGTTCAAACTGAATCAAACCCTGCAGTCCACAAGTGAATGAAACAATAGGTTTTTAGGTTTTGAGTTGAAATTTTGACCTTATTTTTCTTCCACATTTGGTGTATGTTCTAGCCAATTCCCCTCTACTGCAGTCTTTGTCCCTCCACAGTCCACTTTTGGCCACGGGGAGGATGTTGACAGCCAAGTCCCTTCTCTGATACACAAAGTATCATGTTATCCCTCACTGGCTTCCCACAAGCAAGCCAATTTATTATTATTATTATTATTATTATTATTATTATTATTATTATTATTATTATATAACTTGTGCTGATATTGCTCTTAAACAAGTGTTAGCCACAACCAAATGTTAATGTATACTGGTATAGTAGTAGTAGTAGCAATAGTAGGAGTAGCACTCATTATTAGGGATAGCAGGTGTCCGTCCAGTCTTATTAACATGCCTAGACTTTAGTACTATAGTGTTTCCACTAGCAGCTGACAGTTGTTTTTGCCTCTTGCAGTCGCCAGCTCTGCGGCAGGACTCCAGAGCTCCAGGCCCGGCTCAGTCGTTCCTGGCCAAGCAGAGGCAGTCCACCCAGGCAAGAAGGTGGCTCTCCCCCCAGCTGCAGCCCAGGTAGGAGCCTCTGTCCGCAGGGAGAAATTGAGGAGTGCAACCCACACATGGGCATGATGAAGGAGTGTGAATTTTCTGTCATTTTTTTTATTGAGTCACAGTCTGCGCTCTATTTGGTTTGCTGCTATCACCCCCTGTTGGTCAATGTTGGAACTGGAGTGATATATGGGACTGATGATTGGAACAATGATTGTTTTGATCTGTTTTATACCTTTATGTGTGCTTGTCAATAATCACCAGATTGTATATTACATCCGTCGTTGTATAATATGTATACATTTATTTCTGCATGTAAGATACAATTTCCTTTAGAAATGATGCAAAAACCTAATAATTACTTTTCATTTTGTCATTAGTGTAAAACGGTTGTGTTATCTCATTCATTTAATTTAATATTTGTTCAAAATAATACACAACAGATAATGCATTAGAATATAGCTATAATATCTATTTACAGTTATATTTTAATAATCAAAGAAAATAAAGTGAACAAAGCAAACTTTAATCCATGTTGTCTTCATTTCAGCAGCATTCTTCAGTCCAAATGTTGGTTATTGCTAAATACTAGTACAGACTTCAGTAGTAACAGCCAATATATTGATATTCTACAATATAATGTGCAGATAACCAGAATGTATTTTTCTTTAAACACACACTCTTTGTGTGTGATTTGATTTTGAGGAACATTGGTCTTATTTTCATATACTTTGTAGCCTACACATGTAGCTTTGGCCTGTTTAGCCTAGCTTAGCACAACAGTTCCTTGCAACAACTCCAAAGCTGTCTCTTTGTGTTGTATTTTCTGTATTTAACAAACACAGAACTAAAAAACACTGGCATTGTGGTTTAAGGAGCAGCTAGCTTAATTACATAGAAGCTAGCTTAATTATTAAGCTAGCTGTCTCATTACACCTCCAAAGTCCTGTCTCGTGGTGATGTTGTCGGCTTCATAGACCTTAAAAACTCTGAACTAAACCCTGTTGAGTCTTGAATGCATTGGTGAGTAGTTTGCAAGCTACTTAGTTACAACATGTAAAGACATTTATGCACTTGCTTTCTCCTTTTTTGATGAGGCCAGTCTCCCCTTGCCTCTGGTCTCAGTACTAAGCTAGGCTAAACATGTGATGAAACTTGTTTAGCCTGGCACACACTTGTAGCCTACTGTCTGTATGGAATATACAGAGATTAAAATTAATGTTTTCTTCTTACAGACTCAGTAAGGTCACAAATCTTCCTATGTCAAAGTTTATCTTTAAAGCTCCCAATAGCGTCTTCAAATACCAAACTTTCCTCCCAGGTCCCAGAGATGTTGTACAGCTCACGGTTGACTTTCAGACATCATCACTGAGGAGGGAGAATAATTTAGAAATATGGGACCTATTGCTTTTATATAACAAAATCTCAGCGTGTATCTTTAACAATCTTTTATTTTTTTATTTCCAAAAGCTGATAACTCTCTGCTCCAAAAGTGCTGGAGATTCAAAGTAAAAGTGGAAGCTCAGTTCCGTATCTATGACTAATTTCACTCATGAAAACGTGCACTGAATCAAGCATTATGGTTTCAAACAACCAAAAGTTCATGGGAACATCACAACCCATTGTCCACCTTAAGACCCAGTGAGCTCTGATCCCATGCTCACACTGCGAAAACGCTGCGGTTCGTTGTAAGACGGCACAGTGAGGAAGGACTTTTTGTTCGCTCCTGAGGGAGGTTTGGGAATGGCGGGCACAGCTCTGTTCTGGTTGATGGCTGGCTGGGAGCTGCAGTGCTCCAGACTGGAGTCGGCAGCAGGGTGAAACAGGAAGGCAGAGCAGTGACGGGAAGGGAAGGGAATGGCGGAGGTGGAGGTGGATTGAGTGTACGTCTCCTTTGAGGACTGGGGAGGAGGAGGAAGCAGTGATGCAGGAGCTTGGATCTCCCCCCTTATACTCTCTATTTCCCCTATTTCCTCCCTCATCTCCCACTCTTCATCACTCTTCCCCTCCACTCCACTTAAGTCCTTCTTCTCATTGATGGCAGGGTGCCCTCGCCTCTCCTGCTCCGCCCCAAACTGAATCTCCAGCAGAGGCGTTCTCGCGCTCTTCTCATCCCTGAAACTGCACAAGGTGCTCTGGGTGTCCTGCCCCAGGCCTGACGGCAGCGACCCACCTTTACCTATTTTACCACTTTCATCGTCATCATCATCGCTGGTGCATTGGTCAATGCTGGGGGAGTGGCGTAGCCTCTGGAGTTGTGCTGAGGTGCGGCGAAGAGCCCCTCCCATGAAGCCAGTGGGTGAAGGGGCAACGTTGAGTAAGCGGTTGAAGAGGGCCATATTGGGGTGACGACTGCCTGACTCCTCCTGATTCTCGGCAATGTCCTCCAGAGGCTGGAAGTGCATCTCCTCTTTAGGGATCCTGTCAAGAGACGTTAAGGTCATTTGCATTACAATTTCCTGAAAATACCATACTTTACAGTTGTTGTGTTTGGTGTTTTGTTTGGACATTTTTACTCTTTCCCAGCCCTGATGACTTCACACTACTTCTTGAATTAAGGCAGAATACTTTCACTTTCATCACCCAAATTTTCCCACCCAGTGGGGGGGATTCAAACTGAAAGTATCACGGTCACAGGTCGAGCACACTTAGAATGAGAAGGTAAAACCCAGAGACTCACGCCATGTCGAAAGTGGACCCCTGGAAGGAGGGTTTGCGGAGGACAAAGAGAGTGGCGGCGGTGTAGGGGGGTCTGGGGTTGGAGTCATTCCAGTAGCGATCTCTCTCCATCATCGGTAGATCCCCATACATCTCGTCCACTGCCATCATAGACACCTGGAGAGCAAAACGCAGACGGACACTCAGAGATAAAGCATTGAAAGTAATGAGCAAAGGACTTATCCCATTAAAGTTACATTGAACAGTTATATTGAGCACAATGTGTAATTTTCTAACACTAGGGTTCTCTCAATCAAAACAATAACAAAAGATGGAGTTTGGAGGCGCGGTGAAGTCATGGAAGTTGTTTTCTTCTCCACCGTAGGTGTCATTGCTGTCGGCTTCCCCTGGGTAGGACTCATTCATTATTCATCGTTCAGGAGGTTTTTATTGGGAGCCGAATTATCCCCAGAGGTCTTCTCCTCTAACGTTGAGTAAAACCAGTAAAAACACTAAATAAAGTGGTTTCACGTTAAAAATCTGTGATTCCCCAGCAGACACAGGACAGGCTGTGACGGATGACTACGGGGAAATTACGGATTTCTCCAGGTTTGAAAATTGTCGGAAATATTTAGGATAAGGTACTGTAAGGGTAAGTAAACAAGTCAACAAAATATATAACATAGGTCTAGTTGTTTTTAGACATTTTAATGCGGAAATGTTACATATTATACCTTTACCTAAAGACATGATGGTGAAGCTAAGATGGGGAACTAAGGCAAAGACATTGAGAGGGTAGATTATAACAGAATACTTTAGGTGTAACAAAGTTAAAAAAAAAAAAGAAAGAAAGAAAAGGAGACAGCGGTAACATCAAACCAACCTGGAAATTTCTGTCTATCAGCCAGTTGGTCTCAAAGTCATCATCATCTTCTCCAAACGGGTTGATGAGCTGTTCTGCAACCTAAAACAGGAAATGTAACAAGCTGACTACATGAATCATTAATGTGATCTTTGTATTGTGCTCAGGTATTAAAATATATGAAATGTGACCTTGAGCCACCCAGCATAAAAGAAGAACTGCAGCAGGGTGAAGATGGGCACGTAGAGGTCGAGGTCATGACCTGGATAGCCTTGCTTGGGGTCCAGGAACTGGCGACCAATCAGACACACCAGGAAAAAACTGTACACCGCCAAAGTCACCACCTGTGGGATGGTGGAGGTAATTGGTCACATGGTACTATTTTTCATTCATGTTTTTATCTGTCTATTCCACAAGGAAGATGAAAATAAAAACCCAACAGTACTTTGTTATAGTATGATCTGTGGTCTAATCCAAGAAGTCCTACAAGAATAACTTGTCATTTTTTTCATTGTTTTTTAAGTAAATGGCAAAAGTTATTTTATGGAGATCATTTTCTGTATCTAACTTATGACAGTTAAAGATAATGTTCCATTATTGTGCCCAAGCTTTCTCACTTTTTGTTCTGCCACACATGGGTGCAACTAATAACCGTAATAAAAGCTGTATTTCATTCAGGCGTGCCCGTATCAGAGCCAAGGAGTTGTGCGTGCTGTTTTTTTTTACTGGGACAATTAAATTGAACAGTCGTTAATGTCATTAGCTACACCTTCCTGTCAAATGCCTGCTGTGAAAAAGTTCTATAAAAGTGAAAGTCAGCTTATTAATGGAGTTGATCCGTTAGACAGGAGTACTGAAGTTGACAGATTTGTATCAGGGAGAAAGTTATAGCCCTATTTATTCTTTATATAGACAATGTGAGCTGGATGGGCGTGACCTTTTCCTATCATCAGTAAAGCAATGAGCAATGAGCAATGGTGGAGTATGAAACACTCACAGCACTTTTCCACAGCAGACATTTTGACTTGTCATAGTAGGGAAATCATAGGTGGTACTAATAACATTAACGAGGGCTCTGCTCTGTTCAAGCGTCCCAGTCAGCCATGACAGTGTGACATAATCTTCTTATTCACACCTGCTGCTTGAATCAATCAACTTTTCAACTGATATACTTGTGCTGTACTTTTGGCTAGTAGCTTCTCCAGAGAAATTGTCACTGAGGCTCATGGGAATTGTAGTGTTTAGAACCGAAGCCCAGCAGCAAACTCATGTTTGAGTCAAAGAATTCTAACCTGTAGCCAGAAACTTGTACTATTGTTAAACGACACAGAAGACTTAAAGTCATTCAAAGTGATCATGTAAATTGATATTCAAACCGGCAGCTCTGACCATTTTAATAGTAAACGATTTAATGTTAATAGTGGGTGGAGCCAATGTGCATATCAGCCAGTATCTCCACCGTCTGCATGTTTAGTCGTCATTTCAGCTGTAAAAAATTCTGTTAAAATACAGCAACACTTCTTTAGGACCAATGTAGAAAACTGACCAGCCTCAAGAAAAAAAACATAACATATGAAAAACTATTTCAGTTCAATTAAAGGTGCAATGTGTAAGATATGGCCGGAATTTTAGTTTTCTAGCGTAGTATTCTAGCCCTGCTGCTTCCAGTAATTTTTTTTTATACAACTGATGACTGTAACTTTAGATTGTATGTTCCAAGCAGTAGATGGGAAATGCTGCCCCCTATATATTTGGAGCATGTGGCCGGGCATTACACATTGCACCTTTAAAGAAGTATTCAAATAAATAGCAGAGTAAAGCAGTGTAAAAATCATGCAGCATCCCCAAGCATCAGCGCCCTTACCTGAGTGTAGACGAGGGGAACGCTGATCATGTCGTAATGAAACAGCATGCTGCACTTCCCTCTGAACGCATTCAGCTCCTGTTCACACACAGACACAGAGACTTACTAAGGTCACTTTACAGCATTTATCCAACTCTTCTGTCTTTATGACTGTGTGAATATACATCTCAAACTGAATCTTTGTCTGCGTGCGTGTGTGAGTGTGTGTGTGTGTGTGTGTGTGTGTGTGTGTGTGTGTGTGTGTGTGATGCTGCACCTCCAGCAGTAGTGTGAGTGTGTGATCGTCTTTGATCCTGCCCTCGCAGCGGGCCACAGCCGCCAGGTTGGTGAACCAAACGCAGGGGATCCAGAATTTGTTATAAGGAGAGTGGAGACCCTCGAATTTCTTTCGTTCCTCTCTTGACATGAATCCTGCACAAACAACAGACCATAAACCGTCACACCTCAGATTCATTTACTCTTGATGTAACATGTGGCTCACAGAGAGGGAGGAATGAGGCATCAATAGTCTGTATGATTAAGCTTGTGGTTGCCTGGACCGTTCTTGAAGTCTGATTTCCAAATATAGCAAGTGAGAACTAATTATATGTGTCAAGAAAACACAATATAGCTCTATCAGTTCAAATATACTATTACTGTTGACTTCTTGTTTTTAACTCTTAAAATCACGGTGTAAATCAAACTTTGATGCCAGCAAAAGTCGCAACATAGTTTATTTAGAAAAAACAGTGAGGAGAGGATTGCTACACCCGCGTAACTGACGAAGATAAGCTTCTTCTTTTTTTTTTTTATCACCAGTGCATTTCAAGAAGTGCCTGTCCTTGTGATTTCTCTGCCCACTGGTGTAGAGAATGTACAGGAGAGGAAACAACACACACTGATGACACACACTGATCCGACAGTGTGAGAACAATTATACCCACATATAAAACTCAACTCAAAATAATCCAAATCATTGCTAAGAGAGAGGTGCACTGGCTAAAATAATGGTTGTATTGTTTATTTGCATGTAGTCCATTTTCTCACTATGTCAAGTTTTACTCATTTAAAACTTCTTTGACTAAATGTATAAGATGGACCCCAGCACCTCCATCACCATCAAGTCCTTGTACCTACTCACCAGCCTCCACCACATGGTCCATGGTGGGGAAACGTTTGAACACGGCCGTGCTGACGGAGCGGAGGATGAGCAGGGCCGACAGACTGGCGTACCGCATCATGGTCCGTCTCAGCAGGCGGCCTCGCTCATCGCTGCCCTGCAGGCCTCCCGACAGGACGCACATGAGCCTGTCGGGGAGAGGGATGCTGGTGTACTGGCTCCACCAGCGGTTCACCACCAGGGTCACATAGAAACCTGCAAACAGCAGCGGAGAGGAGACACGGAGGATTACTCTGGAGGCACAGATCAGACCTGGCACGAGGGGCCAAAGGTTTTCTTTGTCAGATTTTCTATCAAGTACAGTCCTCTGGGTTCCCTGGTGGCCTCGGGGCCTCCAAGCAATACAATTGTTGGTTTTACTGTTAGATCATTTCTGCTATGGAGCCCAACTGATATACCAGAGAGCTAGTTCTGTCTGATAATATTGTCTTATTTATTACATACTGTATACCAGGGCTGCATCAAAATAAAAAAAATTATTTTAGATTAATCTGCCAATTAATTTTCAGATTAATCGTTTGGTCTATAAAATGCCAGAAAATAGTGAAACATGTCAGTTTTTAAGGTGATGTCCTTAAATGTCTTGTTTTGTTTGACCAAACCCCGAAGATATTCACTTTGAAATGATATAAAACAAAGAAAATATTTCAGAGGCTGGAAACAGCATTTTCTCAAATTTTTGCATTAAAAAAATGACTTTAACGATTAGTCGTTTTTTAAATAGTTGTTGACTATTGTTGAAGACTCGACTGATCGCTGTAGCTCTACTGTATACAGTATGTAAGCTTTAGCAAATATTTTAGCCGATTTACATGCATGAATTATATGAAACACAACTGAATAAACTTAAAGTACATGGTGCAGATAATGCTCTGTGGGGTCTGTAAACTTTTTCAGTTTTGCCATTAAACCTTTTCACAATCAGTTAGACCCAACATTTGTCAAAGTCAGAATATCAATATTCTAATTATTAAACCTGCAGTGGATGTATTTAAATCTCTAGTGCAATAATGGACCTCCATATGTGCCACTAAGCTATGTGCCTATCAAACAGAGGTCCTGAGGCTCAGAACGGAAGATCCTTGACATGAAAACCTATAAGAATTTGTCATATTAATTCCTGGCTGCTCACTTCTGTGTTATTAAGCTATCTGGTGTCCCAAACCAGGACATACTGTTGCTCAAATCCTGTCCCCTCTTCTGTTATCCTAGAGTGGACAAGAACATGATTAGTGCTTACCCAGTACAAAGGACATGGGGATGAGACTGGCATAGTGGTTGCAATAAATTGCCAGCTTTTCGAAATACCTCTTCTGATCATCATGCAGGAAAAATCTAAAAGAGTAAGAGTGATACACAGTCATTTGTAAAGAAAAGCACTGATGCATGTGTTTCTTAAAGCTGTCCTCAATGTCTTACCTGTAAGTGATGCTGATGGCGGTGTACATGGCAAAGAAAGCCAGGAACTCTTTGTACAGCACCTTGTAGATGCTGCCTTTCCAGGCCAGAAGCAGCTTGGAGAAGCCACAGAAACGGGCATTTGCGACCCTGGCTGTGTAGGTGACAGTCATTGGTGACAGCCAGGCTAAATGTCCTCAATAAAAGAGCTGTACAGAAAGAAACAGCCGCCTCTAAATATTACACCTGCTGTGGGAACAAGCTCATGTAACAAGTTCAGGTGGGTCAGAGGCCAACAGATCAAACTTATAAAATCGTTCACCAAAGAATCTAAACAGCTCTCTCTGGTCATTCATTTCACAGATAAAGTATATTCCCATGGAAGGATACTAAATGAATACTTATTTCTAATGTATTTAGTCTTTAAAGAATATCTCCTTACCTTTTTTGAAGTGTTCTTTTCTTGATGAATGTGCCCAATCGTTTAGCGCATCTCTGTGCGTAATTGGCCCCACTGGAGAAGTGAATTCACATTTTCACTTAACAGTATAGTCTTCTCTGTGATCGCCAGTGGAGTTTTTTTTCCAAAGAGCTCATAACCCTGATATCCCCTGGCGTCAGCTCGGTTAACTCGAGGCTCGGTCGGCTGCATGGCAGTAATCCTCGGAGCCTCCTCAGTGCGTCCAGTGGTCAGTGCGCCCCGGGGTAAATCCCCAAAACGAGGAGGAGGAGCTCGTTAGCGCGGCCCCCGACCGGGAGAGCGCGGCTCGGTGATGGACCACAAGCGACAGGCCGCAGCGCCGGGGCACAAGGAGCGCAACGGAACGTACAGTACAGTAGGGAATTACGAAACAGGAGCAAGTGGACCGGCAAACTGTCGTGTTAAGTGATATGAAAACAACAACCAATTTTAACGGTTACAGGTTTATAATTATCGTTAAATGACAAAAGAAAAGTATATATGTATACAGATATATATCCTGCAGTATACCACTGGTGTTAAGAAAATAAGCTCCTTCTGCGTTCATCCTTTCAAACATTTTTTTTTTTTTTTACAAGAAAAAAGATCTCAGTGGGGTTTAATAATCCCACTTGTTACCAATGCAATTTCCCACCAGGACATATTTTTCAAAAGGAAATCATTTATTACGACTCAACAACGGACTAAATGACTTTTAATGACTTTGGCTATTTTGAGCAGCGCTGTGCCTGTGGTGCTCATGAGGTCTGATGCTTATTACTGGTGCTCTTTGCCTATTGTACGAGTTATTATTGACTCTTATTGGTTGCTTATTGTATGTTTTATTGCTCAATTTTATGTGACCTTGCGTGCCATGAAAGGCGCCATTGAAATATGTGTGTTCTTAAGGGATATTTTGTATCGTTCATTTAATAAGTCAGTCTCTCCTGAACCTTGGTGTTGAAGGTTAACTGAAACTTCATGCTGTCAGAGGCAATCTGCAGTCTGCTCGCTTTACGTCTGTGCGCTCTTATGAAAATGTGCTTCCGTCTACTTCAATTAACAGGCGCGTTAAATAAGCAGAGCGCAGATCAAAAGAACGACAAAAGGCTCTCATCTGAGGCAAGTTAGTTTTAATTAACACTCGCAACATAATTTAAAGAAAATCTTTAGAAAACAGATTATTGACTTAAAAGCATTCAGTGACAGAAAGTGGGCAATTTCCTTAAGGATGTATTAACCTGTTGGAAGTATCAGGCGAGCCAATCACAGTCCAAGATTCAATCACAGGGCAAAGATGCTTTGATTCGACTTAAACTACTCGCCATTCATTTGTTCCACAATTGATCAAGCAACATTCAATATATTTATATTAACAATGCACTAATAAGGCTACTAATGTAATAGTGTTCCCATATATTTCTAGGTAAACAGGGTGGACACACTGTGTTTTATCAGCACTGTATGGGAACCTGGTACTGGGACTTCTGCTGGGGCAACTCTTTTAGCTTCCCGCCACTCAAACATCCAGAGTCTCACACATTTTGCCTTTGAATCTCATAAAACTTGGTGCAGTCTCCGACCTGAAGCAACCACAGCTGCCTCCAATATGCAACAGAGGATATTAAGACTGTCCAGTTCAAACAATGACATAGCCATATATGGATATAAAGCTCCAAACTTGACTTGATTCAAAATCTCATTGACATAAGGTTACTGCATTTACACCAGGATCGCATGGTACTGTGAGGTCTAATGATTTGACATGTGGTAAAAGACGCACTACAGACGGCTCTGGTTTTCTTTATTACAATAACAAAAACGGTCTTGTCAACAAAACAAAACAAAACTTTACTTAGACCCCAGGCCATATTCTTTTTTTTTTTTTTTGTTGTACGGTAACTATTTTTTCATTGCCCTGAATCTAGACGTTTTGATGTAAAGTCCAGATGTGTGAGAGATGAATGAAATTTGAGTCACAAGTCAAACTGGAGAACAGACAAAACCACACAGAATAAACAAAGCATAAACATCGACCGTCTGAAAGCTGTTTTATCCTGGAATACACAGCACCATCACTGGAAACACTTTGTTTTCACAACAGAGGCCAGACACTGCACAGGATGGAGAAGGAAGGGAAGTTTTTTTTTGTAGAGAGAAAGTTAAATGCTTCGAATAGGAATAGTACAACTGCCACACAGAGGATATGAAGGAAAGAGGAAAGAGAAGGTGAACTGAGAGTTAAGGCAGCACAAATCTGTACCGTCTTACCGCTCTAACAAGATACCAGGTTATGTACGTGTGTGTTTGTGATTTCATCAGCTCCCCTTCAACAAGGGCGCGCGTGTCCTGCTGTAGCGGTGCTCTGCTTTGGGTAACGGACTGAGTGGATCAACTTGAGGCTATTACTGCAGGGTTTGAGGCTGGTTGGGGGGGAGCTCAGAGGAGGTGAGTTCAGACTTAAAGGTGTGGTCTGTCGGAGGGAGAGAGAGGAGGTCCTACACGGTGGGAGATCACTTGTTTGGGGGTTTGTAGGGTTCCAGAAGTTGCTGAGAGAATGTGTTGACCTTCTCAGCACCCCGAACTTCATGGGGCAGCAGCGGTAACTTGATTATGTGGAAATCTTCATAAAGGTCCTCCATCTGTGGGGAGAAGACAGACCGTTAATGAGGACGACGACAATGACATTTGACACAAACTATGCAGCCGTATTGTCACAACCCCAAAAACAAACTGCTCACTCGTACCTGGTCTAAATACTTGGACTGAATTTTATGGCGGGCTTCACACATCTTGCACGGCCTCTCTGATTCAGGGAAAACAAGTTGGTTGACGATGATGTTGTGTGTATCGATACAGCACTTGGCCAGCTCCTGGATCAGCCGCTCCGTCTCATAAAGGGAGAGGAACTCGGCGATACACACACAGATGAAGGTGGTCTGTTCCTGATGGATGTGAGGAAGAACAAAGAGTTACAACTCATTTTCAGAAAGCTTTTAATATTACAAGTTCAAGTGTTGCTAAAACTATTTAAAATGTTATTACAGACAGAATCTCTATGTAAAAACTAGGGTGATTGCGTAACACCTAAAGCAGTTTATCAAAACAGACTAGCTATTATTGGAGAAAAGCTTTAACATTACATTTTTCAATAACAGGGTTCAGTAGGAGTGTTGTTTAAAAAAACAGTGTACTGAAATTTTAAACTGTGCTGTCGATATGGCTCTTGTCAAAATACTATCTCCCTCATCCACTGTAGAGTAGTGGGAGGCTGCATCACCACAGCCCACACATGCACGTGCACCAGTCACGCTGTATAGTTGCGTACAGTGTAGCGATGTCTGTATGTCCAGAGTGATACAGAGCAACAGCCACAGCAAGGTGAAATTTTCAGTCTTTTTAAAATCAAATAATGCTACATTTGTCTAGCAGTACTGAATGGATAAATGCATCCTTTCATCAACCGACAGTGCAGTCTGAAAAGCCTGTATTGCACAAAGCAAAAACTCAAACAATTAGATAAAAGCAACTGCACTGTAACACCTTGATCAACACTGTCCAGCCATAACCCCATAATTATTATATCTCAACTGTGCAATACGGACTATACCATACTTACAATAATTTGTGCAATTATTTAACTGTGCGATACTCTGCTATAATAATTCAACTTTGAAATACTTTCATCACTTTGGCATTTAATATTGTACATTTCAAGCGATATTCTTATCTATCTTACTTAAACTATTTGGCATTAAACATTTTCAGCATTAATATTATTACACTATTGTTAAAATTGTAATAAACATATTTGTTATATATTGCAGGACAGTGTCCACATTTGTACTATAACTTCTTTATGTTTCTATATATTTATTTATTTTTGGCGTAAAATGGAGCAACTGTAACAAAACCACTCAATGTTTGGCATGACACAGAAATAAAAATGTTGAGCTTGGCTTGTAACTGCAACCGGAGTGACTTACAGGATCTTTGAACTGCTCACTGACTGAGCGGATGACTGGCAGGGTCTCCTCCAGCTTAGAGGCCAGCTGATCTGCGTTCATGTCACCCAGACCCAGCATGTTACACATCTAAAAAACAGTGAGAGAAAAATAGGGAAGAGAAGAGTTATATTTAAGGGATTGAATTATAGCCAATATTAAATGTATCAAATAAATGAACCCTTACGCATCCCTTTAAAAAAAGGTGCTCTGTCCTTAGAGGACAAAAATGTCACTGTCAAAAACCTGCCATAAAATTATATAGTGTTACTATATTTTACTTTCACTGAATTAAATCTTTTAACCAACATCAGTCCTGATCAGAACTACTAAATATTCATTAATTTTCAGAATTGTAACCCTTTAAAAAGACAGGTTGATTACATAAGAAATGTTTTTTTACGGGGAAAAACACAAAAATGTAACTATTTCTCTATACTAAATGCTAGTTTGTTTCCATCGTCTGGGATATGTCAATGATTAGCAACAACATTGATTTTGATGCATTGCATCAAACACATATTACAGCGGCAATGCCCCCAGTGGAAACCAGGAAAATAGCATGTATTTGCCCCATAGGGCTAACATGAGAAAATGGCTCAATCTGTTGGAAAAAAGTAAAAACTACAATTTTGAAGCCAGGGCTCCAGATTGAAAGCCTGATGTAAAAGAGAGCATGATGTTATGCTGTAATGGTCGTGGGACTAAAAATTGTTGTTTTGATGGGTTTCAACGAAGTTTGTCCTTAAGGGTCTGGATGTCTATATTTGGCTACACAGTTTATTAGACTTATTATTATTAGAGCTGAGGTTGAACTTCTGAAATTCGGAGGGGGGGGCGACGACTCACACCCTTGCCAAAATGTATGTCATATGCATTAACACAACCAAAATGATACATTTTAATGCCCAAAAATTACTAGAGTGATGCATAAGTGTTAAAACTACTTTGAATAAAAATGATAAACTTTATTTGCCTGTTCTTGTTTTGTTTTTATCCTTCCAATTTGCATGTTCCTTAATTCAAGTTCAACAGTAGCTTTTTGGAACTTCTTCTGTAAATGACTACCATCACTGAGTGCTAGGATCTGCTTGTCCGTCCTCACCTGGGAGATGAAAGGGCTGATCTGGTTCTTTATCTGCATGAGGCGGCCCAGACCACGCTCCACTATGGTGGGAAAGTTGAGCAGCCGCAGTGTGTGACCAGTAGGGGCAGTGTCAAAGACCACCACTGAGAAGTTCATTCCTTTCACTAACCTGGGGTACAGGTAGACAGTTAGTGCTGAGTCAGTAGAACACTGGCTAACATTTCTTTATTAGCTCAGTCATAAAGTGAATGATGTCTTCTTACCTCATGACCTCCGCGTAGCTCATGGCCTCATCGATACCAGGGAAGGCGCTCATGGCCTCCTGCATCATCTTCTTACCCATGCTGAGCATGTTGTCCTCCTCAAAGAACTCATCAGGCAGCTCTGCCACACCCAGGCTTGGATCAATCTCCTGCACTCACAAAAACACAAATAAATGAGCACATTATAAACTGAGGGGTAACTGAAAATGATTTCAGGGCCTCTAGCAATTCAGTTTGATACACAATGATGGGTTTGTGCTTGAGACGTGTAACGGACTATCCTTGTGACACTCATTTTCCTTTTTCATAATCAGGATAAATGAAACCTGTTTGTTAACAAAAGTAGCTATGTTTCTATCCATTTGTCAACCTAATTTTGGGAGACTTTTGAAATTATGCAATAAGTAAATGTGACATTTTGACATGACACAGTAGGAAAAGTACAGATGTAAATAACAAAAATTAACAATGCCTCTTAATTTTCAGAATCCTGGTATTGTGTATGCTGGCTCACTGTCCAGCCCTCGTTAATGTCATGCTCTCGGTAATGTTATTAATAACACCTTTGCCATTTTTGTCACTCCAAAATAATGTATTAGGGTTTTTACCAACACATATTTGTATTTAATTCTGCTGTTTCCACATTATTAGCTTTACAATTTAAATTCCTGGCATCCTATTTGATTATAGGAACATGTTGTGTTAAAAGTCCTCTCACATTTACCGCCACCTGACCAAAAATGTGCATGTTGGCTCACAGGCATGGCTTACTGAGACATTTATATAGAACAAAAACACTAATTAATGTTATTAGTTACACCTGTGCTTTTTCTGTTATCGCAAGTCAAAATGTATTTTGCCTTTTGGAACCGGTGAACACAATTTAAGATCAGCTATTATCATAAAAGAAATATTTGCTTATATAAAAAGGCAGGTTGTGACATCCACTTTTATACATTAATCTCTGCCTGTAGTTTCTTTCTGTGGACGGGTGCTCACGGTTTTCGTTATGCAGTGCCACTTACCATTGCAAAGAGGTTGTCATAGCCCTTGACCTTAGTGGGCACCTTTGAAAACTTCTGGTCAAAAGCATCAGAGATGTTATGAGCGGGATCGGTGGAGATGATGAGGACACTCTCCCTGACAGCAGCAAGCTGGACAGCCAAACTGCAGCTGGAAAAATGACAAAGGAGAGAGGGGTTTCAATGTGATCTTTTCCTCATCTTAAAAGTTGCATTAAGTAAACAGTGAGCAAACTCAGCGATACATTCTCTGGATTTAAGAGGCATTCATTACATGCACATTGAACCATCCAACTCTGGCTGTCAGATCCATATGGCTCTGCTTCATTCTTAAAACGTTACGCGAGTAAATATCTGAAAGCACTAATCGTCATAACCCAAAAGTAAAAAGGCACACTAACGTTATCAACCAGGCAAAAAAATATGATTTTTGACTTTGAGAGCTTGACCCAGAACTACCTTCTTAGATGTTGCTTTATTCTGCCTTTTGATATTGTATATTATTTTTAAAGCATCACTCAATGGCTTCAACGACACTTAAATGAGGCGTAATGTGTCTGCTACTATGCAGACCTCCCAGCTAATTCTAGCTAGCTAGTGTTTTCATTGCCTACGGGTAGTTGTCCATTAGCTAGGTTACAAGCTAACACAAAGTTACCTGCTGAATAAACACCAAGTGGAAGAGAACAAGCAGGCTGTCGGTGTCTTCCAACACTCAAACAGCTTAAAGAAGTCATGAATACATGTCAGCTGGCTAACGTTAGCTAGTGACAGTGCTTGACAGCACTCAACCTACGTTACCCGGCTAATTGACAACTCGCTTAGCCCAAACGACTTAAAATGTTACGGTTATTATATGTCATTGCTAGTGCGTCTTAAGGTAGTAAACTACCACTCATTAGACCATTGTTGTGGAAAAACAACGTATTCGTTAACTAAGAGTGACCCACGTCAAGTTATGCTTGCGGCTAATCTAAGCTAGCTAGATAGCTAACGTTAGCTATGTTAGCATACGACGTAGCGTGAGTTAACGTCAGGAGGCCGAATGAGCATTTCCCTTCAACTTACCTACATGTCGTTTTACCAACACCACCCTTTCCACCCACAAATATCCATTTTAAAGACTTCTGCTCGATGATATTCTTCAGTGTTGGCTCTAACGGCTCCACATCAGGCGCATCTTCAAATTCGTCTTCCAATGAAGCTGCCATCTTGGCTGTGTACACTGCAACGTACAGCGCAGGGGGCTGTTCCGACACTGCTGCCTTCACTGCTCCTCGGACAAGCAAAGTGTAACTATATGTCTCGTCAAATTGTGTGACATTGAAATACTGACAAAAATAGAGAAGTAACAGAAGCCGAAAGTAATTTAATGGTAGATGTGGGAGGGATATTTTGTTTGTATCCAAGTGATTTCAGACCACTCCCATACAGATACTGAGACTTACTAATAGGGGTGGGCCAGAATGGGCAGAGAAAAGTAAAATATTTCTTGCAACCATAACAAAAGGCAATCTAAACACAAGACACATGTTTTAAACTGTTTTAATAGGATACCGTTGTCTAAATAAATATAGATTAAATAGACACATTAAGTTCAGCCTGTGGCTTTATTCATGTCATATGAGAAAGACAGCAGATATAGGATTATGACAGTTTGATACATCTATTTACACCAGCTTCCTGTGTATTAAACCCAGCATTCCATGTTCTGCTGTTAAACATCTTTAGTTGCTTGTATGTGTTATCATAAATACAAACGGAAATGGGATTTTGTCATCACACTCTCAGACTGATGCAACACGATACCAATTTCTCTTGGATTTTCTATTTTAGGATAGGAAAGATATTTATTTTAGGTTGACATTTTAAAGTGTATTTGATGCAACAACAAAAAAAAGAAAAGTATGTCACACTCTAAGTATACCTTTGCCAATTGTGAAAAAGTGATAGAAGATAGGCAATAAGTCTGCTGAAGACACACTGGAACCACTGATACATGAATTTCCCACATGATCTGTAATCACACATGAGCTGTGCCAAAAGTTAGTTTAATGTTACTGGCACCAGACATGTACTTAGAGAGGCAAACATGTGACCAAAAAGTTGGAAGTTTATAACCCCCAGACCATCACAGAATGGAGAAAGTGAATGAGTAGCCTTAACAGTACTTCATCACTGCACATGCACTTAACTTTGCAGCTGCTTCCATAAAACAACAATAGAGGACTGTAGATTGACTCTTTGGTCGTCAGAGTATCTCTGGAAAAGACAATTGTTGCTGAAAACAATTTAACATTCAGGAGAGAATACTTTTTTTAAAATTAAATTCAGCTTAAAGCCAGTAAGGTACATTCAATGTCTTACCGAGTGACTAAGCTATTAAGCTATGATGGTTTGGAAAATCAGTTAACACAATTTTGATTTCATCAATGACAACTTAATTACATTATAAAATACATACAGTATGCATATAAAAATTAGATCATAATTGAAAATTTGTGGCCCTAGTGAGAAACACATTCATTTACATGAACATGTACATGCAGTGACCACAGGATAAGGCACTTGCCTCCATATACATCTTTTCATGGCTTCCCATGTCCCGATCTCAGTGCTGCCATCAGGCCTGTCTGTGTGAATCCTTCTCGACCCATCGCCTCCCTCTCTGATTTCCAAGCAGTGCCAAGTCAGAATCTTAATGCGAGCCGTCTGAGCTCGCACGCACTCCATCCCACCAGGAAAGGAGCAACTTTGCACTCCATCTGATCTCTCACTATCCGTCTGCCTCAACCAGCGTGGCCAGAAAGCTGGACCAAGATCCACCCATTGGTAGCTTAATCCACAAGTGGCAGAGCGCAACAGCCAGTCTCTGACTGAGCTGGCGACATGTGAGGGCAGAGAACCGAGGTCCAGATCTGCTGCTTCCTTCACCAGCTTCTGCTGATGGTTTGCTGCAGCCTCTCTCAGCTCTGGAGAAGCACTCAGGTTAAACTTCTTCCTGGCAGTGATGGGTAATTTTGCAAGCAGTGACAAATTACCCAAAGGTTGACCATCACCAGGACCCCTAAGAGGCTTCAGACGGCTGCTCTATGGACATCCAAATCGGGTCAAAAGACGATCCCAGAAGACGCAGGAGGCGAGAAGGACAACAATGTCGTGGTTTGGGCATGTAGTAGTAGTAGTCTTCAGCGTTTGTCAGCAGGGTGTATGGGCGGACTGGCCGCGTGTAGGACGGTAGACTTTCTCTCAGCTGAAGAAATGATGAGTCCCAGCCAATGTCCTCCTCGTCTTGAAGAACAGTCACATTTGGAAGCTGAATCTGGGTTGAAATGTTGGAAGTAGACGATGCCGATTCATGCAGAAGGAAAGAAATCCAGCAGAGACAGACTCCACAGTCGAACGGCCCAGGCATGTTTTTTGGTACAACCAAATGGTACAACAGAAGGATGAGATATTGCTCCTCGTATTCCTCTTCACCCTCTCAGTTATGGGAGTTTCATGGACTCTGTGTACCCTACACTAGAAATCCTTGAGCTTGTGAACAATAACATAGCGAAATCAGTGTCTTATAACACAAACAGCAGACATATTATTGAGCATCTCCAGAGCATACCTAAGCTCCCACTTCTTCTTCAAGGCTCCGATGTTTTGGCTAACTTCAAAGCAAATATACAGGACAAATCTGAGAAGCTAGTTTGATTTCATGCGTTGACTAGCAGAATGTCTAGAATTTTAACAGGTTTCTATGTGTAACAGCAACTGAGATGTCACAGAGACATTTGTTTGAGACGAAAAAGTAGTTATACATATTTCACAGCGAGCATGAAACAAGAAAACTGAAGAATCATTTGACCTCGATTTGGTGGAGCTAGAAAAATAACAGCTCTCGCACACAAAGACTGCACTTAGATGAGTTATAAAAACAAGCTTCAGGGTAAATTCCCTTCATGGCAGCTTAGATAATGACATAGCAGACAGAATAAAATTTTTTTTAAAAAGAAGACAGATGCAACATATTTGCAGCACAATAACCCCATTTATTTTTATCTACATAAAATCAATGGGTCAGAGGCACGTGATGGCGTAATATCAAATATATTTTCAAAATGATACTTAACTGTAAACACTTGTTCTAATTAAAGTTTTTGTTTACATAAACATTATAATAATACATCTGATAAATACAGTCACATAAAGTTGTTTATACTTACATAAACATAGCGAACAGCAGGAATGAACTAAGAAATATTGCATTCATAAGTTGATTAGGCATCAGGTCTGTAGTGACAGGTTTTAGTGTGTGTGTGTGTGTGTGTGTGTGTGTGTGTGTGTGTGTGTGTGTG
>CALSBV010012168.1:1753477-1769623 GCA_943590825.1 Bovichtus diacanthus
GGTTGAAGATGGATGGATGGATGAATAGATTGTTTAAGTAAATAACTAGCAGATTAATGGATAAGGGAAATAGGCATGAGTTGCATCCCTTGTTTTTAAGTACAGTTTCTATCATATTGCCCTGTGCGGGAGCATCTCCATACATACCTGTATGAGGCTGAGCACCCTGTCATGGAGGGCAGTGGGGGGGTTGTATTTGGGCAGAATGGAACGCACCAAAACTCCTTCAATAAACTCCTGCGACGCCACAAGGATGTGGAAGCGATGCCCACAGTTCTTCACACAGGCCTCAAGAACCTGCGTTACAGTGATACAGTCCACAATATAAGGAAATGTGCAAATGTATTTAAATCTATGAAAGTCAAGTAAAGTCCAAAATAAAGCGTTTTCTCACATTGTATCAATGCGCACACTAAGACTTCAAAGATGATTTAGCCACTTGTCTAAGCATACACACTGACACCATCGCCTCTAGGCCACCAGCAAATCAGGGCAACGGTCATTCTTCAAATTACACTTTCACACCCTTCAATTCCAATCTCATAAATGAAGGAATAAAACCTTTCCTTACAAATCACCTACAGATGATTACTCACCGTAAGGGCCAACATGATCTCTCTGAAGTTCTTGTTTCCTACAATTCTCTTCTTAATAGCTTTGACTGAATCTTTGGGCCTGAGAAAAATAAGAGCAGATATTTATAAATGAGAAAATAAGCAAAAAAGACATGAAGCACTAATCTGTCAGAGAGACAGAGAGAGAGAGAGAGACAGAGAGACAGAGAGACAGAGAGACAGAGAGAGAGGCTTACAGTGACATTCCTCTTAGCATCAAACTGCATATCAAACTATGAGATTGGCCTTAAATATAAGTAGGTAATTTAGTCACAACCAGAAGCAAAGAAATACAGTAGCAACAAAACCATAAAAAGGAAGTGACACAGCAAAAAGACATTCAAGAATAAAGGAGACCTACACCTGGTACAGAAAGGTTAGGCAACATGCACCAGATTGGGATAGAACGATGTTACTCGTGTGACCAGCCTACCCCTCGTCCGTCTCGTTGATGATGTCACATATCTCCATGTTGAGCCCCCAGTCCTCCGACTGCAGACAGCCGCTGGTCGCTTGCTCTGTGAACAGAGAGGAAATCAGGTGAAGTTGCAGTTGTACAGTAATACTGATTTGCAAATAGAAAAATGTCACAATAACCATAACGCTTTGTTCTAATATCAGGATATCTGCAATATAATAACAAGTCATGCATGTCATTTTAGTTGGTCTTGTATGTATTTCAGATATCATTCTGGTAGAAATGTGTCAGTTGGGACAAAAAATGTATAGCATGATAAAACCCCACATGAAAAGATTAAAATGTCATACAATAAAGAAGACACGTTGCCTGCACTTGATACATTCATAGAGGAAAGAAGATCACCACATGATCAGGGTGTTTCCTTTGTAGGATCTGTGGATCTTAAGAGGAAAATCTAAAGTGCACTTGCAGTATTGATACTAAATTATAAGTGTTTCTATTGAAAATTAAATGTATGAGACTACATAAACAACAATAAACATTTAAAGATTAAAAAAAAACCATCCACAGTCAATTCAATGTTATTTCTGGCCACTTGGAGGCAGACGACGAGCTGTACACAATTTTAACATATACCTTATAAAGTTGTTGTGGTGAACATGTTAGCAAACAGTTTCCTGTTTACGCATCCAGCAGATATGGAGCAATATCATTATTCATTTAGAGTTGTGTTAGTCGATTTTTTTAGCTTTTTAGTTGAAAACAGCTGCCTGCTGCGGCCGAAAACAAAGCTAAGAAAACAGTGAGAGTGAACCAAAATGGTAAAGTTGTGTGCCGGAAAAAATAAAACAATGAGTTGAAAGATGCTAAAATGCAGCAAAGAGCCGAGTCCTAATTCTCCATGGGTTCATCACGACAAGAGACACCTTTCATATTCCATTCATATGGTCATTTTATCCATGATGCATGGGCTTGAAGCAGGCTGTCGTGTTGTGTGCAAGGCCGAGCCTGAAGAACTCATCATGTTCTCAGACTTCAGAGAGCTCCCTCCAGAGCCACATAAGATATTATACAACAGTTTTTGCAGGCTGAGTAACACTGTGTGACGTGAAAACCATAATCTGCATTTGTAAAATTGGGTTGAGAGACCCTTTAACAATCAAATCTGCTTCTTGAGGACTGTGTGGATGCAGCTGATTGACTTTTTACTGAGAGCATAAGCAAAACAAACCGACAATTGTCATCATATAATGATTCTGATTGGTTGCCAAATACCTGCCATCACCTTTATCCAACAAGGCACTTTAAACCAGCATAGGCAAAAATCAAATACAGACATATAACTCATGTGAAGTCGTACCTTCCAGATAACTGTGTTGTTTTTATAGGAACTACGGTAATAGGTTGATTGGGAAAATTGGCTTTACAGCTATTCCTATTACATATTATTTCCCTTCAAACTATTTAGCAATCAAAGCTGGCTTTCTTTGCACTCCTCCACCCCTCACAGGCTTTTCGTAAGTCTCTAAATCTCCTTCATTCCTTTCCACCAACACCCCCCTACACTTCCAAACCCTCCCTCCCACCGGCTCTCTCCACTTCATGTGACTGTCAGCTGCTTCTGTTCTCATTCGCCTCAGAAGTAGCTGAACCCCGTCTGACATTCATGTGTGGGAAAGCGAGTGGGTGAGATAAGAGGAAGGAAGGCTTGAGATGGGTGTGTAACATTTCTCACTACTCATGACTGTCCTGACTAAACATCTCTCCAGGCTTCAAGTCTGTCTCTGGATGTGTTGGCTTTACAGTTTTTCCAATGGTCTGACAAAAACAAGCATCTTGTTGCTTTAGAAGTTGTGTAACTTGACATATACGCTTGTTGAAGAGGACTAGTAACACTTGTGCATAAGGTGTGAAACTGTATCTTTGACTAAACACATCAGTGATTGAGGAAGTGTCTACTTAATTCGCCAAAGTAATTGTCACTTAACTTGCAGCAACCAATCACGCGAAAGATTGAGGCAAATAAGTCCCGCCTCTGTCGTGTCATTGACTCTAAACCTTTTTTGTTTTTTTTATGTTTTTGTCAAATTTAGAGTTCATTTTTAAACATTTTATAGAAGGAAACCAGCGTCAAAAGTGTTGCTACGTGTTCATACATCCCCGTGAGCGTGGTAATAAAAATGCTGAAGCATGTTATTGATTATGTAAATTAAATAATGTCATATTGAGTCCAACGGTGAACAACTCCGAGCATAGAGTTCAGAAGCAACTGCGACTCACCGATTCTCTGACCGACGGGCGTTGAAAAGGGGTTTCCGATGAAAAACTCCATTTTCTCCCCGAGTGAAAACATCCTCGAAACTGACAAGCGTCCACTCTAACTACGTAATTTGGCAACTACTGAGCTTAAAACTGCGGCGTTTGTCTTTACTTTCAGTGTCCGCCGCTGCTTCAGAGGCGCACGGGCTCTCTGAGTGGTCACGTGAACACGCGCAGAGCCAGGAAACAGCAGACATCAACACGGGCGGACTGTCGCTCATTTCAGCGCGTTTTTAACAATGCACGTCGGAAAACTTGACAATATTCAAATGAAGACGCTTTATTTTCAGTTGCAGGTTCCAGTTCATTAAACTCTGAAGTCTTCGGGAATAAAAAAAAATATATGAGATAGTTTTTATTTGTTTTTTTTTAGCTCAATGCGAGCAGGTGGACCGCAACCCTTCAGTAGCGGAAGAAGTAATAATGAAAAGTGTGTACGTATTATCAGCAAATATACATACATTATGAAAAGTAAAAGAAGTAGGCTACAGACTTATGTTATATTTATATACAATTGGCAGTGGTGGAAGAGCTATTGAGATATTTTACTTACATAAAAGTAGCAAAATACTTCATTAAAAGTGAAAGTCCTTTACAAAAAAAGACCTTTACAAAAAAATGTAGGCTATATAGTGTTGTGTAGTTTAATCTAAAACAATGCATATTTTATGAACTGATCATAAGTTTTATGTATAAAATCTTGATTTTAAAAGTGACTATAACTGTCAGATAAATGTAGTGGCGTAAAAAAGTACAATATTTCCCACTTAAAGTAGAAGCAAAAAGTATCATAACATGTGATAACCTAAGTAAAGTACCTCAAAATGTTACATTTCCTGAAAAAATGTACTTAGTTACATTCCACCATTGGTTGTTTAAATATTACTAGTGACACATTAATATGTAAGAAGCAAGTAACTACTTGTTTGGTATTTTAATCTCTAGCACTGCATTTGAATCAGTCACGCTGATTATTATGTCAAATCTTAATTTGCAAAGTAACTATTACTAAAGCTTCAAAGGGAATGCAGTGAAGTACAAAGTGGGATATTTCTGTCTGAAGTGTTGTGGACTGGAAATATAAAGTAGCATGAAGTACAAGTACCTCAAAACTGTACTTATGTACCATATATGTGTTTAGTTGCAATCATTGATACTGTTTCAAATCCAAGCGTCATCCTAAATGCACTTGTGAATACGTTTTATTTAAACAAAATAGGACCAACTATACCATCCATTTTTTATTTCTGTCATCCCCTTGTCAAACTGTATAGGGTTTGGAAACATGGGTTCTGGAAACATGAAACATACTGTCTGCTAACAGCTCATATGAGACACTGAGGAAGCCTGCTACCGTATTATAGGTGGTCTTACAAGGAGACCTGAGTTTTGAGAAGATTGTAAGTAAAAATCAAATGGATCATGAAATGGTGTGTTGTGGTCTCTCTCAGTGGCTTGGCATGAGCAATTATAGAAAAAACTCTGGTTTAGTGTGACAGGGTTGGACACTTTGTGAAAAGATAGCGATAGTAGTAGAAAATATGACTTAATCAGACATTCGCCTTTATGATCAACCTTGAGAATATGACCTCCTTGAGAATTAGTACATGTTGGGCCTGATTGAAAATGTCTTAAAAGTTCACATCATAAGTAAAAATGACCAATTTTCTTATTTTTGAAATATGTACTTTGTTCCTCTTATTGAGTTTGCCTGTCAATTTGAGGAGGATAAGCTGTTGTTATTTAAATACTTTAGGTCACTATTCGTTGCAGCTTCAGGACGGACTCTTGTTGCAAATCAACTATGAGCCATCATTCCCCAAAGATGTAAATTTCACATTTATTTCCATTCCGGATGGATCTTAGCCTGCTTTCTGCAGCGACAGAAAGACATAAGACCAATGAGAGAATAAAAGTACATGCAGAAGTAGAGTTTGATAAAAATGTAACAATGTAAAAATTGTTAAAATTCCACAACTAACATCTAAACCCTTATGTCATTTGTGGGTGTGACATTCTGGCATAGTTAGACACTTTTATGTCAGCAGCACCATCTAGTGTCTGGGATGTAGCCTGAACTACAACACATAGGAAAACCATGAATGAAAAGGTAACACTTAACTAACATTATCAACAGAATGTGAAGAGGTAACAGTGTTGACTTCATGTCAACGTCTGTGTGTTGTGTTGCAGAGATATCTACTGAAGTTAGCATCTGAGTAGCTGCGCTGCGTCCAGGCTGTAATACCACTTGTTCCTCTAGAGGTGATAGTGAGTCAGTGTAGCTCCAGTCTGCCTCAGTACAGAGGGAGAAGAAGTGCAGCTGCCTGACTGTAGATATTACAGCCATGTTCTGTGTCTGTGTTATAGTTTTGTTTATTGGATTACATTCAAAGTGGCAGAAACAAGAAAACCCTCCGCACCACCTCGCTCCGTCCTCACAGCTGCCAGGAGGATGTTTCTCTGAGTGTATATCTGTCTGCAGCCCCGAGAGACGCTGTAGCTTCAGTTAACAGTTAGCTGAGGTTCAGCCTCAGCACCGGGGAGCTGCAGACTCCCTGTTGCTGCTGTCACACAGGTCCAGCAGCCGGCTGTGACTGCAGGGCTGGAGCTTGTTCTGGCCGAGCTCAAGTCTCTCCGGCCGCTGACTGAGGCTCCGTCTGACGGAGGCTCCGTCTGACGGAGGCGGCTGCAGAGTGCCGGCTCTGCGACCTCTCTCCTCCCCGGCGGGCTGCTCTCCTGGCTGCACCACCTCCGGGAAGATGAGACGAATATGCCGTCGTTTTCTAGTTTCTGCCACTTTGGATTTAGTCCAATTAACAAAGTAACGTAACGTTACACAGACTACAGCCCCGGTTAACATCAGTGCTCAGTAAACACAGATGATCAGTTCTGTGTGAAGATTATAAGACAGCAGAGTTTTTAGCTCTCAGAGTTTCAGCAGTTTGGTTGGATTCTCGTATTCTTGCCCACTGACTGACTGACTGACTGACTGACAGGCGTTACACAGGAGTAAATGCAATACACAATATAAATAATAAATTAGATTACAATAAATGTGCCAAACTACTACAACTAAAATATGAACATTAGAGATTGTATGGACCCAGTTCAGAGGCGAAATACTGCCCCCCCCTCTATTTCTTTAGAGCAGGTGGCTGGGAGTTACATATTGAACCTTTAAATCTGTTGTTGAGTTTTGCCTCTGGCATCAAGATGAACAGTTGCTTACTGAAAATAGAAATAGTGTGTTACAAACTTCTGACTTAAGGTTTTCCCTACATGTGCCCTCCGACCTCTACAGCTCATCCAGAATGCAGCAGCCCGACTGGTCTTCAACATCCCCAAGTTCTCCCACACTACACCGCTCCTCCGCTCCCTTCACTGGTTACCAGTGGCTGCCCAAATCTGCTTCAAGACTCTGGTGCTGGCCTACCGTGCTGTGAATGGATCAGGCCCTTCCTACATCCAGGCCATGGTCGAACCACAATCCCCAGCTCACTTCACTCGGCATCGGCCAATCGGCTCGCCACTCCCTCACTGCGAGTGGGACCCAGAGACCCTTCAAATAAAATCTGTTTGCTATGCTGGCTCCAAAATGGTGAAACGAGCTCCCCACTGATGTCAGGTCAGCAGAAAGTCTTCACACCTTCCGTCGCAGACTGAAAACCCACCTGTTTCGACTGCACCTCGGCCAATGAAAAAAATAAATGTTGTTCTTTGTATGTTGCACTTACATTGGGTTGGCTTATTTTAAGCTATTGTACTGCACTTATATGACTACACCTATTTGAAGCTAATGTTCTTGGAAGATTCTTGCTGTTCGGAGTTGCAAGTCGCTTTGGACAAAAGCGTCAGCTAAATTAACTGTAATATAATGTAATGTATCCCCCATATCTCTGATTTACTCAAGACACAGCGTTCTATAGGTTTTAGGTTAATCTAGACTATTTTTATTTTACAGTATATGTAAAAAAAAAAAAAGTGTTTCCACAAGCATTACTTAAGGTAAAAATCTGACTTGTTTGTTTTGTCACAAAATCATATCAACCATTTTTACTAAAATATCCTTTGTAAATGCTGTGCCTTTATCTGAGGGCAGACAGTAGAGGGGACAGGAAAGAGGGGACAGAACGATGGAGAATGACATGAAACAAGGATAAAGTAAATGTATTTAATGCATTTTTTCAATTCTGAAAAATGGACCCTGTTTTCCAAAACTTGTAAGATACGATATTACATATGATGTAATAAAATGATTACCCCTCATGCAACAATGTGTAAGCAGCATTTACTGTTGCAGTTGGTAAGGGTGTAACGCAAAACTCCTATCTTCATCTGTGTCTGTTTATGTCACAAACATATCTGGACCTGGATTAAAGTGGGTGGTTTTTAACAGAAGCTTTATATTTATAGTACCTCAGATGTATACAGTATCTGAGTATTTTGGTAGGAATTTTAATAAAAATGTTTCACAGTGTTGGATACGTCAATGATTAGCAACAACATTCATTTTGATGCATTTCTATTTTTTGTGCAGGAAACAAGGATATTAGCATGCATTAGCCCTGTCAGGCAAACATGAGGAAATGGCTCAATCTGGTGAAAAATAATAAAAACTACAAATGTGAAGCCAATTGAAAGCCTGATGTAATATAATACATAATGTTATGCTGTAATGGCTGTGGGATCAGAAATTATGGTTTTATTGGGTTTCATGTTTACATGTTTGTCTTTAAGGGTCTGAGTCGCTGTATTTTGGCTACACAGTTTATTATAGACTTATTATTATAGGAGTTTGAACTTCCGAGAAAAAAAAATGTAAATGTATGAAAAGCGAAAAATGTCTCTAGAGAGGCACAAGGAGTAATAATAAAGGATAAAAGCATTTTGCATGACTACTACATGTAATGGGCTTTCTGTATTTATGCATTATCACCGCTAGATGGCAGCATCGAATATATGTGGACTATCTGTAACACTATCTGTCCAGTAATGTGGTTTTACGTTGTTCCAGACAAGCAACCATGTGCTGATGTATTACTGAAATGGTGAAATAATTTTAATCAGGTTGATTTACAGACTGTCTCTTTTTTTCTGATGTTATCCTGACTGAGGGGTTATAGTTAGAGTAATAACACCTACCTGTCTAAGATGCATCCACAACTTGTGCCTCTGATGAGGAAAATACCTTAGATAGAAAGTGAAAATAAATTGAGACATTTAAGTATGACATATTACTTCCTCAGATCCAAACCTGTGATATCATGGCCTCTATGGCTCTAAATTGAATCTCTAAACTAAGATCAGATCTCCTTGCCAATCTCATTTAATCACTAATTCTGTCATTATGTATAGGCACCTTGGTTGTTGTATATGTCCCATAACCAGCATCCCATTTCTTTACGAACTGATAATGGTGATAATGTCTAAACGCTGGTGTGAGAACAAACTATCACCAATTATTGAATTGAGCTCTTTGTATTCAAAACATTTTTTATTTTATTTAATTCTTCCTGCTTTTAAAAAAATGTCCAACAGTCAAACATGAAGACAGATCATGTTTTGATTGATCCAGTAACATGACACATTCTCTGTTAATAGAATCAGTGAGTATGTGAAGATAAAAGTCCTTGACCTTTGTGACCTTTGACCTTTGAGTTCCTCAATTTCCTGCTCCACAGATACCCTCAGGCCTCCCTGTAATGCCTTTATGACCCTAGTAGTAAAATGAAAAAGTGAAACTGCTAATTAAAGTCTATTCTCAAGCATCACATGTATGCATTTCTAAACCTTTTCAAGAACAAATGTCATACATTATGTTACATGAGGCACACGACTTCCCTCCTATCTTTTTTTGCGGCTCTTGTCAAAGCATTGTGGGCCCAGTTGATCCACAAGTCAGATTACAAAGCCCAGAGGGATTCTGGGTCACAGTGTGGCTGTGAGGAGGAGAAAAACCGGTGTGTTATCTCTTTTCTCCAGACCTGGCATAATGTGACAACTTAAAACCCTCACGCCATTGTTCACACAATAAGAGGACTGTATCAGGCCAAAGGCATTCATGTTTCCTAACAATACATTAGCCAGCAGCACATGAAACAGCTGTATAGCAGGAAATCATGGAGAGGAAACGTTTACTCATTAGTATGTCCATTCATGTTTGGATAAAAAGCCATTTTTAATGATTATTTAAAGGAAACATCTCTTTTTCTAGGTGTTTCCAGTAGGCTCCTGTGGTCGAGGAGACTACTATGCCTGAGGGAAACTTGTAGAAACACACACACACGAGCACGTTTTAATCCAAAACTGCCACACAATAAATGGCATAACCCTCCATAATTCCAGGAGCCTAGGAAATTGCATGCATGTATGTATGAATTCACTTGTGTGTGAATGTGTGTGTGGTTGCACTGGTTGTAAATTGATCCCTCCTACTCTCGCTGGTTCGTTGTGCAGAGGAGGGGCGAGAAGGAGGTGGTGGAGGAGGAGGAGGAGGAGGAGGGAGCCGAAGCAGGAAGGAAGGCAGGCAGAGGGAAGGGAGGCAGGCTGTGAATGCTAACAAGCCCCGTCGTAATCATACAGTTCCGTAGGTAGGGTTTGATAAAACGTCTTGCAATGGAGAGGAACGACGACCACTATTAAACACCTACTATGCGCCAGTGCCGCGTTCGCCCTGTGCGCGTGCAGCAGCCTCACCGTCGTCGGCACGTTTGATCAGAAAAACCGTCTTTTTCCGCTGAGTGAAATGTATCGCGACTGCTCGGGATTCACATTCTGACAATGGAGATTGAAAATATCGTGGCCAACACGGTTCTCCTGAAGGCAAGAGAAGGTAAGCACAGCTGAATGGGGAAAAAAAAGAGAAGAATTTAAAATGTACCCCCCCCCCCACCTCAAAGATATGTCCATGGACCAAGCCTGAGCTTTCGGCTATCCTACTTGGGATTTTCTGCTTTCTCTGTTCCTGCGCAGCGCTTTGTCTCCGGGCGAACACCAACCGTATTCCGTTTAAATCAGCTGTTTGTACACTAACAACACACATATTTACCGGGCAGGTTAACAGAAGGCCCAGCAAGCAGGCTTGAGATGAACAACGCAGGGAGTGTTTGCAGCATCGCGCTTAGATGGCAGCGTTGCATTAGAGGCTGTCGTGCACATTTTTTTTCACACAAGCACCAGTTGTTTTGTGGGTATTTACAATGTACGATGACATAACGGATATTTAATGGTATTCACATTACTTGGTATTGAGTGTGGACCAAAATATAGCTGCGCAGTGGGGCTCTGTGCCTCAATACAGCCCTTTCTTACCTGTCATTGAAGGTTTCGGTGTGTTTTTAAAGCCCAATTAGGAATGTAAAATGAACGTGTGGTATTATTTGACGCAGACATATGCCACTGCATTGCCGTTTGGTTGTTGATCTGAATCACTGGGAGTAAGGATTAACACCATAGTGGAGGTTGTAGATGCGGTGGGAGACTGGAAGAAGGCCCATCATGTACCCCGGCGGCCCAGGCGCTATAGCCCCGGGTGTTCACGCTGCTCTGTGGGCCGGTGATCCCGCAGCAGCTCACCTGGAGGTGGAAAAGAGGCGAGTATCCATCTGTTTTCCAGGAGATGGCAGAGCAGAGAGGCTACTTTGTAGCCAGTGAGTGGGCGCAGGGTGGGTGTACAACACTGTATCAGCTGCCAGAGGAAGGTAAAAAATGTGTTATTACTGCTCAACGGTTTCCCACTTGTGTTTTTTTTTTTTTTACTCTCTTCCAATCGGATTGGACACTAGCCTGTAAGGGTCTATGGCCTACGAGGATATTGTCCAAGTTGATGCGTTTTATTCGACTGTAAAGTCGCCCATATATGGATCAGGGGTCGCGCATATGCAGAGAGGCCTTCTCTGCTTCTGGTTTGCATTATATTAGGACTGCGTTTCAATTCAAGACTAAACGCCAACACTGCTGTGAAATGGATTATTCACAGCAGCAGTGAATCCATTTCATAGCAGCAGCTGCTCCTGACGAGGCATCAGGCTTTCCTTTACCTGCCGTTAAATGGTGCTTGGTATTGTCATGAGGTTTACCCCGTGAGGGTATTGTACACTGATCGGATCTACAGGCTCAGTACATGTCGGTGTCCTCAGTCAGGGCCTCCAAAAGGCCCTCAGGGATGAGTGTACCACACAGAGAGTAGAAGGAGCCTGGCACGTCTTTCACCATCATTTATTTAGCTTCAGTGGTAAGATTTGTGCAGAAACATTTGGTGATTAATCCGGTGGTCATTTGACACAACATTTATTCAGATTTTCAGTAAACATTTGAGTCGTTTATGAAGTTGAAACGCCAACTAGCTATTTGTTCTCATAACTATGTAATCTTTTTGATCTTAGTCGACTAAATTTTTTTTTTATGCTGAAAAACTTATTTCCAAGACACTTATGAGCACATATCTGGGAAACACAGGATTTTAAGTGGTGCTTTTGCATGATGTTTTGTGGAGAAACTCAGTTTTACAGATCTGTCGATGAAATCGATTAGTCGACAAAATCATATGAGTGTAAATCGACTAAGAATATCTTAGGTTCGAAGAAAGCCCTAGTAATGTCAGCATTTACATTTTTTGGAAAATATAATAGATTTATTAACAAAGAAAACTGTCTGTACTTGCAGTGTTAATAAGGATCAGTGTTGTTTTTTATATTTCTCCCTGCTATACCATTCACTGTGTTAATTAGCACTCAGATTAAAACAGCTAATGGCTCCCAATTTATCCCTTTAAGGTACACAGGAGACTAATTTGATTTTAATTAGGCTTTCCAGAGGTGGGTGTTTGCAGCTGTCAAAGTGTTTCAGTATGTCACAATGACAGTTGTCGAACACTGGCAGTGTCACGAGCGAGCCCCAAACACACAAATCCAGACAGAAAACTGCTCCTGTGGATTCAAAGGTCACCTGCCTTTAAAAAAAAAAAAAAAAAAGTATTCTCTCCTCAATCCCCTTTGTGCTACTCGGCATCAAGGCCTCTGCAAGCAGCACAGGGGTGCAGGGAGGAAGTCTACCAGCTGCATGAGCAGGGTCCAAGCCACTGAGTCAGCAAGTGTTTGCCCTGCTGATGTGTCCTTGAGCAGGACATTAAATCAGTTGTTCTGTAACTCTGACCTCGTTGTGGATACGGGAAATGACAAACAGTTTCCCGGCGTACAAATAAGTATGCATGGTGCATAAACAATCATTTGTTTGTCGATCTGCAGCGTTCTCCGTCCCAGAATTAACTCTTGATTAATAAGCATCCTACATGTCTGTTGGTGCCTAGAAGACCTTCGAGTCTGCTAACAAGATCCTCATAACTTTTGACTTTTTTTAAGTCGACTTTTACACACCTGTGGATGTGAAACTGGGTGGCCAGAGTGTGAGTTGTTATGACAGGGTGTGTCCAGTTTGCCGCAGTTGAAATGACACGTCAAGGGAAGTGGTTTGGTGTTGTAGAGATGTCACTGCTCCCGCCACTCCCAACCCCTGCCTCTGTGAAATGTATACATACATTTTGTACATAATGTGGAAAGGAAATCCCAACTAATTTCCCGGTATTTCCATTTTTATTTTGTCTTAGGGCCACTCAGACTACAAGAGGTGACAGTCGGAAAAAGTTATTGCCATAGTTCCCCTAAGAATATATTTGAAAGTTTTGGAAAATGGTGTTTGTGAGTATACCAAGAGGATAACTTTTGCATAGATGCAGCCCACAGTTTATGTGGATGAGAACCTAAGCCAAGCATTAGATAGTTATTTTCAACAGTATGATACCACACAGTGTCATACAGTATAACATCAGAGGTATCTCCTCATTAAGTATATTGACAGTCTAAACCCTTTTCACATTGTTGAATGAGTACCCATATTCAATATTTACCTATAAAATATAGAATTTGACTGATATATTGGATGACCTGTTCTGGCAGCTAATGTTGTGTTTTTTTATTACAGACTGTATTTGTGCATATATTGGCTTATATTTTACAGAAAACCTGTAGTACATATTGCAGTTTAAAGCACTTGAGATCATTTAGAAACAGTGTTATCATAGTTGGTCCCGCAGACTCCACTGTTTACAATACTTTGCAGCACCTGAGTTGGCAGAGCTCCCTATCATAGCGGAGCAGATGGTGGTGTGAAGTCGGTTGAGAAAAATTGTGTTTACACTTCAGCTGTAAAATATCCTGCTTCCATTACATGCATTTGTCGGAGCTCTTTAACAACCAGATTGGAGGGTCCTTTTGATCAATTTCAGATAAAAAAGATGGTTTGCATAAAATGGCGAACAAATGTTGATATGTTATGTTATGTTTCTTGTAGCTGAACATACAGTTGTATCTCAATGAGGAAGCAAGGCGTGCTGAAAATGTTTGTCCGACATATTTTCCTCTTTCAGACCTGAAAAGTCGACGGATGCTAACCCCAATCTCAACCATGATGCTGTAAACGGTTAAGACATTGCTGAAGTTGTACATCCTTACGTCCTTAAAACAAATCCACCACCGTATTCTCTGACATTGTTCAATATCAGCAGTCTACAGGAATAGTTTTGTTAAACCGTTGCAATTTTCCTAAATTCTTCTTAAATTGGACATACAAACAAAATCGTGTCAGTTGGTGACTCCCTAAAATTGATATCTGTAAAGTTGGAGTTTATTACCGCTGCGTTTACTTCAGTTGACTGCATTTCCCAGAGCTCCCTGAGAGCCGATGTTTACTTGTTGCATTCAGCTCTGAGTTATAAATATAGTTGGTGTAGAGAGCAGTGGTGGGTGCATGGTTAGTTGCACCCCTTAGTCAAAACACAGCATGTTGGATGTCTTCAGTGCATTCTGGTTTATTAAGGTTTGTCCTTTTTAAACTTGCTCAAAGTTTGTAAAATGGCAAACATGAGGTGCTAATGACTGCTTTTGTTTTCTCAGCTTTAATGAATCTATAATTAAGCTCTAATAAAGCATTGATAATGCATTAATGTGACTTTAAATTCTCCATATCTGTAAATAAGGAACATGCACTACTCAAAAGTACACAATTGACCCAAAATCGCCGTAGTGTGAAATGAAAAATGTAATTTTTGAGTGGATAAAAATCGGCAGCTATTAAGTGAAATTAACTAGTAAACCTTAATTTAATGGCCGTCACTGCCTCTCGGTCTCAGTTTCAAAGATTCATGCTTTGGTAGAGAAATCTGTCTGTGCTAAGAAGCAATGAAAATATCTAAAGGGCAGAGAGGAACATGATTTAAGTTGTTTCCCTTCAATACAAACTTGTCTGCAACAGGGACATGAACATATGTTCACAACCTATTACATTTCCAAGCATATTTTCATATGCATATGTAAAGAGTGACTGGCCATAAACCCCTCTTCCTGAAATCAAATTTCATGAGGCCTTTTTCTGCCGTGTTTCTTTCATGTACTGTCTTCATAAAAAGGAAGGAATGTGGACAGTCCAGTTCTCGCATTCCTGTAGAAACTAATCCTGTTTATGTAACTCATTTCCACCTTACAAGTTGGACGCTTTGATTTTTAGATTTTTATTTTGCCGTAGAACATTAGACCTGTAAGAGGATATACCTCTGCTGTTGGTGCCTCTAACCTCTCCCTGCTCTCTGCCCCTTCTCCACCACCCTTTCAAATTGTAGGCTAGCAGGTCCTCTCAGACCACTTGTGAGGCTTTTCCTGTGACGTTAGCCAGCGTAGCTTTATTAGTTTTGTGGTCATAGCTGGGCTAACACTTGTTGTCATCACTCTGGGGTGTTTCCTCCAGCTGAGGCTCATAAAACACATTGCTTTGTGACTGTCCCTTGATGTGGGACTCCTTTTACAGTTATTACACCCACAAATGGGCTGTGCGGAGAGCGAGATGCAGTGTGTTGCGTACGCACTGCTATGCTGCATGACACTAGCAGCGACGCTTAGCCTGGGTGGCTACTGGGATGTTCATTAGCACAATTTCTTGGCAAGCTGACTAAGCATGAAGAGGCACTTTTTGATGCACTTTGTGAACATCATAGGGACGTTGTTCCAGCTGTCTTATTAAATGTTAAATGGCCATTCTTCCTGTGAGAACCCAGCTGCCTGTCGGATTTTAACAATGTGTACGGCTGAGTGTATTTACAGGTTCTTATGGTTCAAATAAAGATTTAGTTTCTCTAAAAAGAGTTTTAAGAGGTCTGGCAGAGTCGCAGTCTAGTAGCAAGTGTGTTAAATATCAAAGGTCCTTCATGCTTTATCAGTGTGCTGTTCTGAAACCTTCCTAGAAACACAATTGTGGCATTTGCCCTTGGTTAAATTTTATGTCAGTCCTGCCTTCATATATGACTTGAAGGTGTTGTCTTATCAAAAATAATCCTCGAGGTGTAATATGTGCTGTGTGTTCCCCACCCAAGGGCTCACTCAGTGCTGGAGAGGCCTGCTTTTCCTGCTCCCTCAGCGTGGCCATGAAATTAACCAGTGGGCCCTTCATCTGAGAGACAGCTGTAGATAACATATAGATGATTAACCTTTCAGTCTGTCCTCTTACTCACTCAAACTCTGCGCGTCTTGCTCCAGTTCAATTTAGTCTCACCATGTTCCCTCGCCGTCCTTCCCTCCCCTCCCTCAAGACGCTGTGAAAACAAGGGTCAGTTTTCAAAGACGTCTCAGCTCGATTTTAAAGGAATATTTTGAACACCGAGAGATGGGGCAGAGGAAGGAAAGGTCTTGCAAAACACAACGTGTGTGTGTGTGTGTGTGTGTGTGTGTGTGTGTGTGTGTGTGT